>CP125976.1:522237129-522510708 GCA_030063025.1 Avena longiglumis
ACTTAGTATTTTTTGTTCAAATTGTATCTCCTTTTTGGTTCTTAGAAAGCTTTATGCATGCATATTTACTATATATTTATATTAAAGGCATGTTTACTTTCTTTGATCCAATATATAAAGAAACTCCACAATGGTCCCATCGGCTAAGAATATTGCATGAATTCAATTTCATATCAATATACACATAATTATGTGAGTCTCTCCCTATGTAGTATAGTTTCTCTAACTACATGTAAGACGATAAGTTTGGGGACCATTTTTGCATATAATTGTGTTTTAGGTACATTGGAGATATATTGGATGCTTGTGCTCCAATTTTGAAGAAGTAGATGGTGCATTCATGAAAAGTTGAGTAAAAAATATGGGATGATCCAGATTCATAGACTCTACATCCTACCAATTATATCTAAGTAACTTCATTATCTCTTTCTCATGCTCATATCTTGATTCCAACTGTTTGTTGGTTGCCTTCTAGCATGAATTACATGTATTTGTAATTGTTGTGATTCACAACCATGGTTTTAATAGAACTCTCTATTGTAAATATCTTATAAGTTGAGATGAGTATACCTTATAGTTTGGGGTTCTCTAGAAATCAATGCATATGATCCTCAATCCCAAATATATAAATTGCCAATTTTATTGCCTATCATTTCATCAACTTCTCTCATATGCAATAGTGAGATTTTTGCTAGTCTATTTTATCTTATGATACTTGTTGCCTTTCTCCATATATTCCAACTTTCTCCTTTTCCTTGGTGATAGTTGTAATATAACGCAAATGTAGTGTCGTGTTTGAAGCTCATTAATGTCTGATAAGTATATGAGCCTTTGGCCATGCTTTGAAGCAAAAATCTTATTGATATATGTTATGACTTCATTTTGCCTTTCATGTGCTTTTCTTGTATAATCTTCTTTATGTGTGCATCTTTCTTCTTTGGAATATGTCTTTTGTGATATTTTCCACTTAGAACATATACACATATGAGAAGATAATTTTAGTTGATTTTAATCCTTGAGACCACCTTTCTATTCCTTTTGATTCTTCGGTGGCTTCCAAATTTATTTTCCTATGAGTGCTTGCTCCTCTTGTTTGCATCTTCGGACACTCATATTTGTTCTTTCATGTCTTGTATTGTTAAATGAATTTGGATGAGTGAGGAGTGCATGACTATGCACCTCGTTCCCAAATGCAATTATCATAATTGGTGCATTCTCTTTGGGGAGCTCATCTAATTCATTTAATAATACTCATTTGCATTCTTTCACATTTGTTGTGTTTTAAATGCTTATGGGGGAGCAAGGATTCCATATTTGTGCATTATGTATTCCAATACATTTATTTTGAATTATGCACAAATCTTGGGGAGCTTCTCTATTTGTTATTTAAAACACTCTTTTGCTCATATCATAATATCTTGTTGTCTCCATTTGGACTCATTTGTTGTTTTCAAATTGGTTTGTTGGACCTTGTAGGTGCTTGCATCATTTGACTTTATTTTTGCAATCTTAGGGTCCTCGATATGATTCTACTCCTCCCAAGTATTCATCATTGGATAATGCGAAGGCACACCTTTGGAGGAATTATTACTATATTTGCCTTCTAGAACTTGTCACCCATTTCGGCAATCGATGCCAATGGGGGAGAAGTTTTAGAGGGTTTAAGGTAAGTTGGTTTATGCATTGAGTTTGTTCTTGTGCATTTGCTTCTCATGCTCTTTCATCTTTGTTGTTGCTTAGCATGTGGTATATATAGAGGAAACTCCACCAATGATAATGATTGGCAATATATGCAATGAAATTCAAGTTCATCACACATGCATAGATTGTGGGGGAGTTTGCTCTATATATGGTGGTGGTACCAATATCACATACTCTTGTAGCATTTGATATTGGTATTACTGCGTTATTCATTAACATTCCTTATATAAACCTCTTAAGGGATTGTCATCAATTACCAAAATGGGGAGATTGAAAGAACATGTTGGGCCCCATGTGGTTTTGTAATTAATGACAATCTTTATGGACTAATGTGTGTATTAAGTTATACTTATAGGATTTGTCCATTTGCATCGCTTGGAGAATTTGTTGGCTTCAAAATCGACGAAATGAAAAAGAAGAGATATATTGGGCAAGCTCAATATCACGAGGTCGATGATGAGGAATTAAGAAAGGCGTTCCATCTTGAGAAGGCAAGACCGTCTACATCGAGCTCAAGTGGAATGCTCAAGGCAAGGTATAATCTTGATAGGTTTCTCTTTGCCGGTCTCTTGTTAATGTAGGAGACGGGGTTTAGGATAGATAACCGTCTTATCAAGAGGGCTCTCGTGTAAGTAATTCGGTCACATCGTTCGGAGAGAGCTCAAACCTTTGCATATTTGCATCATCATATTTGGTTGTTATTTGTTCTTATCCATGTGAGGATATAGAGCTTGTGGTAATATCCATAACAAGCTCTTGTTCATCAAAATCGGATCTTCCGTTTGTATCTTGTTGCGATTTTGATCTTGGCGACTTTTCGGTTTCTCACCAAGTGAGGTATCTCACATTATTATACATGATACATTCTCACTTGGTGATAACCAATATTTTCATCTTTCATAGGGTAGCCCATGTCGTCCTTTTCCAGCATAATTGGAATCGGTTTGATCAGTTACCAATCAAAAGTTATAGAGTTTGAATTTTCCTAGAGTACCAAAATGCGGTAGTACCGCATTTTAGTACCGCCGATAAGTTTGGCAAGTTGCAAAATGCCACTGCCTCCCTAGGTACCAAAATGCGGTAGTACGCATTTTAGTACCTAACAAAGCGAAGGTTTTAGAAAGTTGCAAAATCGCTTTCAAGCTAGGTATAAAAAGCGGATAATGCCGCATTTTAGTACCCTAGCAGTAGAAGGTTTTTACTTCGTCATTTGGATCTATTATCCCTTGCTGTACTATGATGTTTCTTTGCATTATCTTATAGAATTAGTTGTACTCTTGAAACGATCCCAAGATCATCGAAATCGGTCCGGATGCAAAAGTTATGGTTGTTTAGTTACATGATGACCGGTAGTATGAACAGGATCCGGTAGTACGGGGTCCGTAATACCGCTTTTGGTACGGGGGCGCAGAGAAAATGTGATTGAGCCAGAACCCAGGAAATGTCCGGTAGTGCGGAAAGTCCTGAAATCTGGAAAAGTTGATAATCAGAATCGCGTTTTTGAACTGCAGCGGTTGGATTTTGGAGGGACCTATATAAGGGCCTTCTTCCCAATGGTTCATCAACCATTCTTGCAAGTTTTCCTCCATTGTTGACCTTCTTGAGCTTGCTTTCTCTTAATCCTCAATGATTCTTTCATATTCTTGAGGGATTTGAAAGAGGAGATCTAGATCTACAATCCCACCAATCAATCTCTCCTCTAAGTGAGGGGAACATATTGGGATCTAGATCTTGGAGTCTTTTGTGGATTTCCTCCATTGTTCTTCCTCTCTTATTCCCCCATAAGCTTTTGTAGCTTTGGTGGAATTTGGGAGAGAAGGATTTGAACACCTTTGTGGTGTTCTTGCCATTTGCATTTGGTGCATCGGTTTGAGTTCTCCTCGGAGGATTTGGTTTGAATTGCTCATTGGAGCTTGTCCCTCTTGGGTTCTTGGAACCCTAGACGGTTTTAATGGCCTTGGTGGCATTGTAGCCTTGGTGGCATTTGTTGAGGCCTTTTGTGGCGTTTGTTGGGAGCCTCAATTAAGTTGTGGAGTTGTGCCCCAACCTTGTGAGAGGTTCGGTTGCCAGCGACAAGTGCAAATAAGTGGGCGTGGATCGATCCGTTGGGGTGAGATTCACGGAGAATAAGGGAGGCCTTTTGTGGCGTTGGTGGTTTGATACCACTCCCTCTCCAAGCAGGGCGTACTCCATGTTGGGAGGAACTGGTAAAATATCGGTGTCCCCGCGTGCCTCGGTTATCTCTATGCGAGCTCTTTACTTATGCACTTCACATTGTGATAGCCTTCGTGCTTGAAGTAATATATATCTTGCTATCACTTTGTTGCTTGTATTGCTTAGCATAAGTTGTTGGTGCACATAGGTGAACCTTAGTTGTTCTAGGTTGTGCTTAACAAAGTAAACACTAGTTTTATTCCGCCTTTGTTGAGCCACTCTAGGAAAAGTTTTAATCGCCTATTCACCCCCCTCTAAGCGACATCCGTATCCTTTCAGAGGTGTTATCTCCACTTGAGAGCCTCAATCCTATATACATTGTATTTCTGTGTTCATACGATGCGGTCTTCTTATCATCCTCCCGAATTCCTCCACGTCCATCGGTTCCAACTTTAGCCTACCCATGGCATATCTTTGTGATACCACCACGACACAAACCAACATAATAATCTCAATATCCATCGGATACCCACAAACACAACATGCATGATTACGAATAGATTAGATCTTGATCATGAGCAGACTCACAAGATCTATACATGAAAGCACAAAGGAGGAGATACAACCATCTAGCTACTACATGGACCCATATTCCAAGGTGAAACTACTCACGCATCATCTGGGAGAAGGCCTCGGGATGATCTCCCCTCAGAGGGTGCGAGAAGAACTTCACACCCCGATCTAGGGGCGATGGTGGCGGCAACATATGGTTTCGTGGAGATTTGATCGGGTGCTTAGGGATTTCTGCATCGGGGCTTCTAATAGGCGAAGGGGAGGCAGGCGGTGGCAGGGAGCCCACCCCTCCTAGGAGGCAGGGCCCACGCTCCTAGGGTGGGTCTGCCGCCTGTCTTGCCTCTCGGATCCCCTGTATTCTTGTTCCCCACGGAAAGTAATTGAATTTGACATTTGTCCCATCCAATTGAGAATATTTCTTTACTAACTTTTTAAAACCAAAAACAGCGAAAAGGCATCGCACTGGTGCAACTTGTTAATAGGTTAGTACCATAAAACATGTAAAAATCACCTCAAAGTGTAGACAAGTAAAGCAAAGTAGATACTAAACAAGCATGGAGCATAAAAAATTATAGATACATTTCCGACGTATCAACATCCCCAAGCTTAACTCCTGCTCGTCCTCGAGTAGGTAAGTGATAAAAAGAATAATTTTTGAGGTGACATGCACCCTCATAATAGAGATCCAACCATTTGCAAGCATTGAAAGATAAGATCGAAGAACTCTAAACATGTGCATGAAAGATGGAGTTCTAACAATAGGACATAGTAACTATGCATGCAACATGAAAGGCAACAGACAAAGATCATGAATAACATGCATTGAAAAACGTTTGTTTGTTTCACATACAGAAAACATAGCATAATGGCAATCAACTTATCCCTCATAGAGTAGCAATATAGATGTATAGGACACCTTCAAAGTTCACAAGGGTGACTAGAAACAAATAGCACAAGAACAAGTAATATCACAATATGCATCAATCAATAAGCTTTGGAACATTGCACACAGAATGACAACTATGCTCTCTTAATGGTGCCTAAAGTTAGAAGGTGGAGACTCAATAATGGTGGAAGAAAGGACTTTTTGTAAAGGAAGCGGGGATTACAAGTTTCAAAAGGAGCTTCCAAAAATTATGGTACTTGTTAGCTTTCATCCCTCATTGCCCATATCATAAGCATCTTGAAGTGATTAAGGTTATAGTGTCAAAGATGGAGTATATGCTTGAGGAGTATAAGTTGGCAATCTCAAGTCCCTTGAATCTGAGGCCACACCTCATGCATACTCAACTTTGGGCCAGTAAATTCTTGTCATTGTAAGTATTTGCATATCATTGAGAACCGCCAGCGGGTACCCTTGCACATAGTACAGGGCTTTACCATAACCAAATGATAAGGCAAGCACACAATGAGCATCTCAACAATATTCTTATGTACCATGGTAATACTGTTGCTTTTCTCTCTTTCCTCTTTTCTCAATGTTTCTCTTTTTTATAAGAAGAATGCTTCATAGATGTCACTATGGTGATGCTGCAAGTTTCCACCATGATTAGGCATAGCTTAGGCTAGCGGCCCGGTGTTTCTCTAACAGGATAAAAACTCCATGGACTTACAAGTTCCTCTTTATTTCACACGTTGACATCCATAGACAAAAGAGCATGATATCAACTAAGTACAAAGTACAAGTGCAATGTTGAAAGCGTTCCCGTGATGGTAGATTCTGCTAATTCCAACATATAAGTTCAAGCATATACAAAAAGTTGTCTAGCGGTTCAAGTTTATTAGGGCAAGAATATAAAGTGTGCCGTCAAGTTGGTGAGGGCTTTAATCACTAAGTTTTGCATAACAAAATAGTTTTAATTGGAAGATAGTGAAAACAAGAATATACTTGGAATGGTGTAACACACCATGCATAGGAGTTTATAGTGGACACTTTGGAATGACTTGGTTTCTTGGGAGTTGGAAGCATGAGTGAAGCTTAATCATACAAGTGGAGGCTAGAAAATCTGGGAACAACCAACTAAGAGAGCATAATGGCCATAATCATGCGAGCAACAAAGCATTACTAATCAAAGCATAGGTGGTACTACAAGTAAAGGACTAAATGATCATATAGGCTAATGGTGACTTGTCATAGTTATAACATGGTGTGATCATGTGCCAAGTCAACCCAAGCAAAGCATCAAGGAGAATACCACAATACTATGCTTTTGCATGATAAAACAACATAATTTCTTCAAGGCACACTAAGCAATCCCAGTTGTTTGGAACAAGACGTACTACAGCAATAATCACTAAGCATAAGGTCAAATCAACACCTAGCATGTAATGCTAAAGTCTAAGTCATTATAAGATCCCTCCTTTATAAAGGAAAAGGATCCTGTGATTGCAATGCTAGTCCTGGATCATTGCTAGCATCCAGTTTAAGATGAAGTACAGAAACAAAGGTCATTATTACAGTCATTCCAGAGACAAACATAGTCTTTACAACTCCAAGGCCACATGCCTAGTACAAGAGTTTGAATAAGTAAATAAATAAAAGTCTTCATCTTCATGTGCCATAGGCAAACATGTTGAGTGTAGACTCATGACTCCTAATCCTCATCGGAGTAACTGCAACATCACCAGTTATAGACACAGTGGGTCAATACATTGGAATAGTATTGGCAAGTGATACCTTAGTATAATTTAGGTGGACTAGATACTATATGCAATTTGGCTAAGTGTAGCTTGGCTTGCTTTGCTCAAAATAGGTTTTGCCTATTAGTTGAAATCACTAAGTTTTTCTTTGTCAAAACTTTTCCCAAGGAACCACCAATAGACATTGAGGCCCTTCACCTTGTTCACCCACAAGTTTTACTTAGAAATTGGGACGAGGAGATTCTTGATAGCTTCCATGTCTTGATGCTCAAGTTGTCCTTTTCTAGGGACATGGCTAAGTACTTAGATTCTTCCATCTGCAGAGGTTGTGCACTTTCCCCACCAGACTTGATTTTCACCAAAGGCAGGACCTTTCGAAGCCTTCCTTAGACCAAATGGGCGTTCAACCTATCATCCCACTACCACCAACTGTCCAAATGGCTAAGTTCTAGCAACCTATGTGATCGAGTGAGCCCATATTGCCAAGTGGCTACACTAGAAGCTTCTTAGCACTTGGCCTCTAAAATCTCTTTGTTCCTGGGTGGCTTTTCACAAGTGAGATACACAAGGTAAACCATAGAAATGGGCCTTGTGTAACCACTCAACATAAACCATTCCTTCCATTCCACCCAGGTGTTTCATTTACTTAGTTGCTTTATTAGGAAAAACACAAGTTCAAAGACTTAGAAATATTTTCATCATAGCATGTATATTTCACCAACCCTTGGTTGCTACTAGCTAGGCTAAGCATGGCATAGATAAGCATCTTAACTTAGAAATTTCTTAGCAATTCTACAACTACTAGGATTTCCCAACATGGCATATAAGCAAAATATAGCATGCAAGACTAGCAAAATATTTCTAATGCTTAGTAGAAAACATAGGGATAAAAATATTCATGAAGCACCACTTGCCTTGGTAGTTTGGAGAGTAGCTACACTCCTCACAATCACAATCACTAGCACCAAAATCTACACAAAGAATCATAGCCACAAATCACATACAAAACATATACAAACAAAAATATATGAATGCATGCAATATGATATGTGATGATTTTTAAAACTCAACAAAGCAAGTGTACAGTACTGGTTCATAAACAAGTTAAAATCTTGCCAAACAACATTTATTTAAACCTTAAAACATTTCTCAAACAATTCATATACTCAAATTAGCCCTACACATGTTTCTGTAAATAAAACCATTTTAACATAAGCAAAACATTAAACACATTGCATATTTAGAAAGGGCTTGTTCTCCTGATTCCATTGATATAAAATTTGTCAAATTCTAACGTGGGAATCAAAAGTTATAGCTAAAACAAATTCAAACAACTAATAGATTCAAATTCTGTTTTTAAATCTAATTCAGCCACGTGTCTTAACACGATTGAGTGCGTGCAGTTCGCTCGGGATCGCGTCTGTGAGCCTTTAGATCTACATAATCTGCGGCCCGGATCTACTCGTAACTCTTGATAAGTGATCTAATTTCACGCTGGATCTAGATCCAACGGTCTGGACAACGACCATAGTTAGGCGGTCTTTGGCGGTGGCTCTTGGCGGCGACTCTGGCCTGGCTGGCGCCACGGTGGCTCTGGGTCGTCGGAGATGCTTACCAGGATCGTGGCGATACCCGCGATGCTCAACTTTGGCGGCTTGGCAAAGGCGCCGGAGATGGTCGCTGGAGCTGGGAATTCTTGGTAGCGTCGATTGCTTGTTATCGAAGAGCGTTGCGAGGCTCTGCGTCGACCTAGCACAAGCAGATGGTTCGGAGATGTGCAAGGTCAGCGATCAAGGCGGTACCAAATGGGAGGCAAGGCGGTCTCATCTTACGAATCGCACGTCGAAGTTGAGGCGGCTCGGTGCTCATGGTGAGAACAAGGACATCGCTGGGTCATGAGAAAGCAAGCGGTGGGCATTAGCGGATCGCAAGGTCATGCTGGTCACGATGGTTTGAACTAAGGCGGAGAGTGATGCGGTCTCCACAAGATTACGTCGCCGGTCGTCTGTCTGTGATGGCGCAAAGGCAATTCGGGCACAGCACAGAGGCGTAGAGGTGGCGCTAGGTGAGGAAATGGCGGCGATGCGGAGGGTCTTATAGCGAGCGAGGCGAGGATCGCGTGGCGTATCAATGGCAATTAAGCGGCGTCTTGATTGTCGCGAGGTAGCACGGGCGGCGTCGTGGCAGCGTGATTGGCAACGAGGCAGCGTGCGCGAGGTCCACTTTCGGTGAGTTAAACAAAGAGAAGGTGGGGTCGTGTGGTCGGTGACACGGTGGGTGTGTCTGCGAGTGATAGAAAGAGAGGGAACCGGGTGGGCTTAGTGGGCGGATTAAGTAGTTGGTCCGGATAGGTGGTTGGCCTTTTTCCATTTCTTTTCTCCTTTTCTTTTTCTGTTTTGACTTTCTGAAATGATTTTCAAATCCAAATCAAATGAGTTTGAATTCAAATCTTCTCTAGGTTTTTATACTGCAAACCTTGCACTCAAATGTGTGTCAAACACTACTGTTTATTCAAAACACTTTGATCAAATGAAAATAAAAATAAAACCAAGCCTTTATGATATATATACAATAGGCATAATATTGGTTTTATTTACTCATTTTGTTTTGAAACTTAGTTCAAACTTTATTTGGTGCCTAAGTTTGAATTTCAAACCTTACTGAACCAAAACAAGTACTCTTCTCTTTGGAAGATAGCATTAAGGCTAAAGCAAACTTGACATGATATAATAAGCATAAATGCTTCTGTTTTGAAATGATTTGTTTGAAATGAGATTCATATGATCATGGATGCATGGATGATATGCATGAGTTTGAAACATGATTTTAGGGATGTTACAAATCTAACCCCCTTAAGGTGAATCTCGCCCTCAATATTCGGATTGGCTAGCAAATAGGTGAGGGTGGTCTTTCCGAAGATCATCTTCTCTTTCCCATGTTTCTTCTTCTTCTTCAGAATGGTGGTTCCATTGAACTTTGAAAAACTTGATAGTCTTAGTCCGTGTGACTCTTTTTGCAGTCTCAAGAATCTTGATAGGCTTCTCCTCATAAGTGAGATCACTTTCTAATTGTACTTCCTCCAAAGGTATAGTATCTTTCAAAGAAGTTTCTTCCATTTCTGGATGACATTTCCTAAGCTGACTCACATGAAACACATTATGGACAGCTGACAAAGACTCTGGCAATTAAATTTCATAAGCAACTTCTCCTTTACGACTCAGAATCTTGAATGGTCCAACATATCTTGGGGCCAACTTTCCTTTGGCTTCGAACCTCTTCACTCCACAAAGTGGTGACACTTTAAGATAAGCTCTATCACCAACTTCGTAGGTGACTTCTCTACGCTTTGGATCTGCGTAGCTTTCTGTCGGGACTGTGCTATCTTCAATCTGTCCTTAACTAACTTGACCTTCTCTTCGGCTTCTTTGATAAGTTCTGGTCCGAACAAACTTCTTTCTCCCACACCATTCCATAGCAATGAGGTGGTACACTTTCTCCCGTAGAAACTCAAATGGTGCCATTTCAATCTTTGGCTTGATAGCTGTTGTTATAAGAAAATTCTGCGTAAAAGGCAGATTTTCATCCCAAGCAGCTCCATAGTCTAGGAGCAGGCCCTCAACATATCTTCAAGAATGATTAGTCCTTTACATGCATCCATCGGTTTGAGGATGAAAGATCTTGAATTCAACCTTGTTCCCAATGACTCATGTAGATGTCTCCAAAAATGGGAAGTGAACTGAGTTCCCCTATCAGACACAATACTCTTGGGAACTCCATGTAGACATACAATTATACTCATATAGATTTTGGCCAACTTAGCACTTGTATAAGTTGTCTTCACGGGTATGAAATGAGCCACTTTAGTTAGGCGATCCACTACAACCCAAATAGAATCATATCCTGACCGGGTCCTTGGTAATCCGGCAATGAAATCCATACCAATCTTGTCCCACTTCCAATCAGGAATAGGTAGTGGTTGAAGCAAACCTGCTGGTTTCTGATGTTCCGCTTTCACTCTACTACACACATCACACAAAGCATTATGTTCGGCGATGTCCTTCTTGAGGTTATTCCACCAAAATATTTCCTTCATGTCCATGTACATTTTGGTGTTACCCTGATGAATGGAATACGGAGAGTTGTGTGCTTCTTGCAAAATCAGTTTCCGAAGCTCTGGATCTTGTGGAACACAGATACGTTTCCCATGCCATAAAGTACCCTGTTCGTCTTCATGGAATCCTTTGGCCTTTCCTTTGCCAATCTTTTCCTTAATTTCTTCAATTTCCTTATCAATCTTCTGGGCTTCTTTGATCTTGTCCAACAAAGTAGGTTGAACATCCAAAGACATGAGATGTCCTTCAGGCACAATCTCCAATCTGAGATCTCTGAATTGGGCACACAAATCATCTGGCAATTCTCCTTTGGTAATGCCATTCACAAAAACCTTACGACTTAGAGCATCCGCTACAACATTTGCTTTACCGGGATGGTATTGCAAACTTAAATCATAGTCCTTGATGAGTTCTAGCCATCTTCTTTGTCTCATATTAATTTCATACGGGTGAAGATATACTTTAAACTCTTGTGATCATGAACACTTCTAGCGTTTTCCCAAAATATAGTGTCTCCATGTTTTGAGTGCATGGACAACAGAGGCTAACTCCAAATCATGAGTAGGATAGTTCACTTCTGAAGGGAATATGCCATGAGAGGACATAATAAAGTCTTTATTATGTGTATTCCAAGTATATGATAGATGTTTATTTTGCATGCTATAATTGTATTAATCGAAGCGTTAATACATGTGTGTTTAATAAACAAGCAGAAAGTTCCTAGTTATGCCTCTCTCATAAACTAGCTCGTTGATTAACAAGATGATCAAGGTTTCACGATCATGGACATTGGATGTTGTTAATAGCGGGATCACAACATTAGTGTAATGGTGTGATGAACATTCATCCAGTATAACATTACGATCAAAGTCATTGAGTTTATATTGCTATAACAACTACGAAGTGATCCTAATCCTTAGACCATGAGATCATGTCGATCACTAACAGGAAGAGTTTCTTGATAACATCAAGCGTCACACCGTAACGGGGTGATTATAAAGATGGATTCGGAACTAATAAAGTGTTATGTTAAGGCTCATGGATCGAGAGTGGAATTTGTTCATCCAGATGGCGGATAGATATACTCTAGGCCCTCTCGGTGATATCACATTGATTAGCTTGCAAGCAAGTGATTTGATCACTAGAATGTTATATCACGAGCGAGAAAGAGTGCATGTCGATATGAGATCAAACTAGGTATGGAGATACCGATGATCGAATCTCGGACATGTAATATATCGTGAAACAAAGGGATTAAGATACTAGCGTAAAGGTTAAGCGATCACAAGAAAGTCATCGTTGAATGTGTAGAGTCGATATGGGTCTCGGATCCATACGATTATTGATCCGAGAGGGGTCTCGATCATGTCCGCATTATTCACAAACCGTAGGGTGACACACTTAAGATACACCGACATCCAATTGGAGCAAATGTTTCATGCGAAAAGAATGAACAAGCGCGGGAATTTATTTCACTAGATACGAAAGCAGTTTTCGGGTGAAATTGCATAAAGTGGTTATGCATGTGAAATAGAATTCTAGCAAAGGGTTATTGTGAATGTTTGTCATTAAAGTAATTGACAAAATTCTGAATAAAATAAAAGAGTTTTATTTAATGAGAGTTTGCATTAAATTTGGTGGAAATTTAATGGGAATTTGAGTGGACTTTTGAGTGGAGAATTTAAAGGGCATTTTGTGGTGGGTGTCCACCCACATGAATTAAGGAGGGGGGCAGCCCCATGGCTGGTGGACACCCCTTGGGTGCCCCCTCCTCCTATAAAAAGTAGCCCCTCCTCACTTGTCTCTCACACCTCCTCGTGAAGGATCTCTCTCCCCTCTAGAATTTATCCCCATGGTCTCGGACTAGCTAGATACATGTTCGGTGGCTATTCGGCAAGAAAGAGTTGTGCTTCCGCTGCATCGTTGGAGCGAGGAGGCGGAGGTTTCTCGGTGCCTCGAGCGTGTGTGCGAGCACCGGATCTTGCTGCTGATTTGCGGCGCTAGGACTTCTCTCGATCTTGAGATCGGCAAGAGATCGTCTACATCAACCACGAGTTGAACTCGTTAAGCTTTGTCGGTCTTCAAGGGTATGTTCTCTACGGATATACATCCGCCCGTTGTTTGTATCTAGTAGATAGATCTTGGTATATAGTTCACATCGTAGGAAATTTTTTGTTTTCTATGCTGCGAACCCTACAACTTCATGAGTTTTGAGTTGTCTCGAGGCATAAGCCACAACTTTTCCTTCTTGCATAAGTACTGCACCCAAACCATGATGAGATGCATCACAATATACTTGCAAATCTTTTTCCAAATCTGGCAAACACAATACTGGTGCTGTCACAAGTCTCTTCTTTAATTCCTGAAAGCTGAGTTCACAACCTTTAGACCAAGCAAATTTCTTGTCTTTCTTTAGCAATTACATCATAAACAGCTACCTTGGAGAAATTCTCAATGAACCTTACGTAGTAACCTGCTAAGACAAAAACTACGAACTTCTTTCACTGACTTGGGAGATTCCCATTCGTTCTGACTGAAACTTTAGTAGGATCAAGCTACACCATCTCGACACAAGTGTCCAAGAAATCAACTTCATTTAGCGAATTCACACTTGCTGAATTTGGCATAAAGTTTATGCTCTCTAAGCTTCTCAAGTATCAAGCGCATAAATGTCCTTCATGCTCTTCTTTGCTCTTGGAGTAGACTAAAATGTCATCGATGAAAAGCGACAACAAACTTATCAAGGAATTCCATGAACACCTTGTTCATCATATTCATAAAGTATCTTTGGCGCATTGGTCAAACCAAATGGCATCACGGTATACTCATACAATCCATACCTTGTGGTGAAAGCTGTCTTAGGTATGTCTTGTTCTCTTATCTTGAGTTGGAAATAACCTGACCAGAGATCAATCTTTGAGAACACACAAGATCCTTCTATCTGATCAAACAAGTCATTGATTCTTGGCAAAGGGTATTTGTTCTTGATAGTTACCTCATTGAGTGAACGGTAATCTATGCATAACCTTTGACTTCTATCTTTCTTCTCCACAAACAAAACTGGGGCTCCCCAAGATGAAGAACTTGGTTTTAAATCCTTTTTGTAACTGCTCTCCAAGTTGTTTCTTGAGTTATTTCAGTTCATCAACTGACATCTTGTATGGTCTCTTTGCTATTGGTCTAGATCCTGGTAGCAAATCTATAAGAAACTCCACATCTCTATCTGGTGGCATTCCCGGCAATTCTTAGAAACACATCAGGATATTCACTCACAATTAGCTGCTCAATACTAACCCCTTAAGAGAATTTAGCTTACTCCTTTTTGCTTCAAAGTTGGTCTTGAATCGAT
Source organism: Avena longiglumis (assembly GCA_030063025.1). Classification (NCBI taxonomy): domain Eukaryota; kingdom Viridiplantae; phylum Streptophyta; class Magnoliopsida; order Poales; family Poaceae; genus Avena; species Avena longiglumis. Next base: position 522,251,659 of record CP125976.1, read on the forward strand.
CCTTTTATTTACGGGTTGTGAGTGAGCAGTATGGTTGGCACAATCTATCACTCTCTTGTGTAGTCATCCAGTCCATTCCCAAAATGTCATCCAATCCTTGGGAGTTTAGAATTATCAAGTTAACGGAAACTTATACTTCCCAAACTCTATGACTAGATCATGACATCTTGAATTCACTATCATCTCTCCATGAGAGAACTTACTTTATAGGGCACCCAATAGTTTCTCTTGGCAGTTCATTTCTTTCAACAAATGCTCTTGATATGAATGAATGAGATGCACCAGTATCAAAGAGAACAAATGCTGGAGCAATTGAGTTTGAACTTACCGACAATGACATCGGGCTCCTCATAGATTTCCTCCACATTGATGTGGTTCACTTGTCCTTCGAAAAGGGTTGGGCTTGTTTGGTCCTTCAACTTTCTTTTAAGGCATTCATTTGCATAATGCCCCATCTTCTTGCACTTGAAGCATTCAACGACTAATGTCCTTCTTGGCGGTGGCTTCCTGCCACTTCCACTACCTGTGGTGGCTCTTATATCCACCCTTGTGGTTCTTGTACTTGTCATTGTCATGACTACGGTGATGCTTGTTGTCATGACGGTTGTGGTTAATGGAGCTTGTTGAATTTCCCATGCTTGTGGGATCTGAGCTTCCCTTTGTCATCGTAATGGGAGCGTTTGTGAGGCGATCCAGGTGCTTATTCGAGTGCTTTCTCTTCCTGCTCTCAACTTGCTTCATTTTGTTCTCCAAAATAGCAGCCTTATCACAAAGAGGCGGTATGTGGGAACATATGCCACGATAGCTGAGGTTGACTCATCATTCAACCCTTGAGGAACTTTTCCTTCCTCTTAGCATCGGTCAACTTCATCCGTTATAACGCTTGATTGTTGAACTCCTCAATATATTCAATACTTTGCATTGCGGTTCCAATTATGAAACTCTTTCTTCTTCAGACTCGTCACTCCAAATGAGATATGAGCAGTACGAAATCCATCTCAAAGATAGCCCATGTCACATCTTCTATGGGAGTGGTGATCTGGAAGTTATCCCACCAAGTGGCGGCTGGTCCCAGCAAATGTCTTTTTAAATCGACCTTTTACGCATCAGTACAACCACGTTACCAAGTCCTTGTTCACAGGCGTAGCCAATCATTGGCCACCATGGGATCGATTGTTCACGAGAACTTTGCTAGCCTCAATCTCAAGAACCTGGTAAGCATGTCAAAACCCGGTGGGTTCTTGTTGTTGTTGTTGTTGTTGTTGTTGTTCTTATTGTTGTTATTGTTGTTGTTGTTGTTGTTTTGGTTCTGGATGAACATCGTCATCATTTGCATCGGTGACTACGGTGTCATCATTCTTTGCATTTCTGGAGTGATGTTGTTGTTGTTGGGGTTGGGATTGGCACGACGGGGAGGCATCTGTGGTTTGTTCAATAGAGATAAGAATGAGATACCCATAGATGATTTCATGCATAATACATCACATAAACAATCACAAAACATGCATCATAGCAATAATAGTTCAACAATAAAAACGACAAGTTTGCAAAGTAAACACACAAATAACAAGCCATCCACATGTTGGATGGTCATTGTGACACAAATAAAGTATGATAACTAAATGATAAATGAGTAGTAAAATCTACTCCTCGGCATCAACCTCCTCCTCAACAAAGGTAAGACCTGCATTCTTGAAAGAACATTTCTTAATCCCTAGTGTTTTGTGTGTTAGATAACAATACCAAGGATCATTTAATGTGTGTTGAAGTGTTGCAGCTCTATTTGAGAATAAAGGGAAAGGACTACGCCTTTGAGGCGGATAATCCGGCCCCACCGACGGATAATCCGCCTCCCTTTCCTAGCAGTAAGCCCCGGAAGAGGCGGAATTTTGGCGGATTTTCGGCTCCGTGGGATAATCCGCCTCGGGGCGGATAATCTGCCCTGCTCATCGCCAAGCAAGCCCAGAGAGGCGGAGTTTTGGCGGACTTCCGGCCTGGCGGATAATCCGCCTCGGGGCGGATTATCCGCCCCCAAGATCTTCACCAAGCTTCACCAGGCAAGCCCGGATAGGCGGAGTTTCCCGAGAATCCGCCCTTGGGAGGAGTTTTCGAGGCGGATAATCCGCCCCAAAGTTGTCTGTGAGCCCGGATCTGGGAGGGATATTTAAGCCAGCCATCCCCTCTGCGAGAACTCTTGATTCATCTCGAAAAAGACGGATCGGATCTGAAAGCTTCATCCAAGAGTGCTCCACCTAGATCCACCCAGGCCCCATCCTTGGGGAATCGAAGGAGGAGAACTCAATCTTCATCATCGTGATCAAGCGCTTCATCTCCTCTCCATTCATTTGGAGAACCTCCGATCTAGTATTTCTTGCAAATATCTAGATCCTCATTTTATTTATATTGATAAACCTTGTTCTTGTGGCAGCTTGTTGTCATCCGGGAGCCCCAATTCGGTTGTGGGTGTGTGCCTGATAGTGTTGTAAAGGCACGGTTCCGCCTCGAAGGTATCAATAGTGGAGAAGGTGGATCGGGCCTCGTGGCGAGATCCATCGGAGAATAGGGTGAGGCCTATTGTGGCGTGGTGGTCTTAGAACCACCCACCCTCCAACGCAGATGTACTTCCCTTAACAAGGAAGGCTGCGGTAAAACAAATCCTTGTGTCTCCGCGTGCTCCACTACGGTTTCCTCGCTCCTCTTTACGTGCTTAGTAGTTAGGGTTACATATAGGGAAATTCTAAGTAGTTGCATATCTAGAGAATTTACTTTGTATCAACCTAAAATTGAAAAAGTATTAAAATTGGTTGCACCTATTCACCCCCCTCTAGGTGCCCATACGATCCATTTCAATTCTCCATTGCGGTCTTGTATTCCTCGGCGTTGGCGGTCAAGGTCTCTATTTTGGCTTTGAGAGCCCTCTTACGAACGAAGCCTCTCAATCACCGTCTGCGATGCTCGAGCTCGAAGTCCTTAACTGCAGTTCTTGATCATGTCCGAATCCTCTTGTTCCTATCCTGGACTCGCTTCTCCTGACTCTTGAACTTTCTTCCCTGGCTCTCGAACTTTTCCTCCATCTCCTTGACTATATCATCTTGCTCCGTGAAGATCTTGTCCTTCTCGCGAAGCTGCACCTGGAGTTCGTCATTGTTGAGCATGATGTTGGTCCTATCAGAGTCCACGTGCCTAATGAGAGCCTCTAAGTCCTGGAGGTATAGGCGAATCGGCTCCGATGTCTCCCTCGAAGTATCCTCGAAGTCGATGGACTCTCCATCCTCATCACGTCTACCGAAGACGTGAAAGTGAGTACCTCTAACCTGTCGAGAGTGTCTCCCTAGCAGACGTCCTATCAGATCATGCATGACTACCTCAAGGCCTCTCTCCTTGTCATCGTGCATGAGCTTGAAGATGATAGCCTCCGTGGTAGGCTCAGTCTAGCGTCCGGGCTGATTGACCTTGAAACCCCAAAGGTCTTTCCTCTCAAACTTGGTGAGGAGAAGCACCATGATGGTAGGAAGAGGGAGATTGAGCAAAGTAGTGAGCTCAACAATACGAGGACCAAAGCGAGTTCCCTGGAACTCCTCAACAGTGTTGATGGTAACATTAGGCATCTATTTATAAGATAGAAAAAGTTAGAACAACACAATTTAAGATAAAACACAAGGAAAAACATCACATACATATCCTTGGAAATCAAAACACACAAGTCATGGCATACAAGAATCCATTACAACAACCAAGGTTCAACTTATTTTAAAGCAACATTTGGAAAATAAGGTGATAAGTGGTGGTCCAACTAACGAAGTATGTTTACAATCCTATCTCCTTTGGATCATTGGCTAACATAATGTTTCTAGAAGCAATCAGTCTATCTTGCTCGCATGACTCCATCACTAAGTCTATAATGTCTCCTCTTAGTGTTTGGTTGGTAGCCTCCAACTCTTGGGTATGTTTCTTCTCTTCCTTTAGGTCATTTTTGGAGGTTGAGCATTATGCACTTGACTCTATCACCAAGTTCTTTGATGGTCCTCCAAGCTGCATCCCTTCTGATTCAAAGAATGTAGTGCACCTTGAATTGGTGAACATGAGAATCCTGATTCCTTGTGGTTGTCTTCCTTGTTTTTATACAAGTGAAGTTGCACCCACCGGTACTCAACTCCTTCATCCATCACGGGAAAACCTTTGTACACAGGCACCATGTATTTCCATTGCAACCATGAGGTCCTTGAGATCCTTGATGGAATTACATCTCACCTCCAAAGTCATTGTCATGAGTGGTCCTTTCCTTACGGCTTCATTGATGGAGTTCATCTATAATTAGAGATGAGAAAGAAGATTAGAAAAGTTTACGAGAAGAATAGACAAGTGTAGAAGTTGTTGTAAATTTTTCCTTAGTGGTTTACAATCCTAGGGTCATAATCCCTGCAACACGGTGCTCTGATACCATCGTAAGATCCCTCCTTTATAAAGGAAAAGGATCCACTGTGATTGCAATGCTAGTCCCTAGATCATTGCTAGCATCCACAGTTTAATATGAAGTACACGAAACAAAGGTCATTATTACGGTCATTCCGAGACAAACATAGTCTTTACAACTCCAAGGCCACAGGCCTAGTACAAGTTTGAATAAGTAAATAAATAAAAGTCGATCTTGGTGCCACGAGCAAACATATTCGATGTAGACTCATGACTCTAATCCTCATCGAGTAACTTTTGCAACATTACAAATTCTGACCACGGTGGGTCAATACATTGGAATAGTATTGGCAAGTGATACCTTAGTATAATTTAGGTGGACTAGATACTATATGCAATTTGGCTAAGTGTAGCTTGGCTTGCTTTGCTCAAAATAGGTTTTGCCTATTAGTTGAAATCACTAAGTTTTTCTTTGTCAAAACTTTTCCCAAGGAACCACCAATAGACATTGAGGCCCTTCACCCTTGTTCACCCACAAGTTTTACTTAGAAATTGGGATGAGGAGATTCTTGATAGCTTCCATGTCTTGATGCTCAAGTTGTCCTTTTCCAGGGACATGGCTAAGTACTTAGATTCTTCCATCTGCAGAGGTTATGCACTTTCCCCACCAGACTTGATTTTCACCAAGACAGGACCTTTCAGAAGCCTTCCCTTAGACCAAATGGACGCGTTCCAACCTATCATCCCACTACCACCAACTGTCCAAATGGCTAAGTTCTAGCAACCTATGTGATCCGTGAGGCCCATATTGCCAAGTGGTTGCACTAAAGCTTCTTAACCCTTGGCCTCTAAAATCTCTTTGTTCCTAGGTGGCTTTCCACAAGTGAGATACACAAGGTAAAACATATAAATGGGCCTTGTGTAACCACTCAACATAAACCATTCCTTCCATTCCACCAAGGTGTTTCATTTACTTAGTTGTTTTATTAGGAAAAACACAAGTTCAAAGACTTAGAAATATTTTCATCATAGCATGTATATTTCACCAACCCTTGGTTGATACTAGCTAGGCTAAGCATGGCATAGATAAGCATCTTAACTTAGAAATTTCTTAGCAATTCTACAACTACTAGGATTTCCCAACATGGCATATAAGCAAAATATAGCATGCAAGGCTAGCAAAATATTTCTAATGCTTAGTAGAAAACATAGGGATAAAAATATTCATGAATCACCACTTGCCTTGGTAGTTTGGAGAGTAGATACACTCCTCACAATCGCAATCGCTAGCACCAAAATCTACACAAAGAATCATAGCCACAAATCACATACAAAACATATACAAACAAAAATATATGAATGCATGCAATATGATATGTGATGATATTTAAAACTCAACAAATCAAGTGTACAATACTGGTTCATAAACAAGTTAAAAACTTGCCAAACAACATTTATTTAAACCTTACAACATTTCTCAAACAATTCATATACTCAAATTATCCCCACACATGTTTCTGTAAATAAAACCATTTTAACATAAGCAAAACATTAAACACATTGCATATTTAGAAAGGGCTTGTTCTCCTGATTCCATTGATATAAAATTTGTCAAATTCTAACGTGGGAATCAAAAGTTATAGCTAAAACAAATTCAAACAACTAATAGATTCAAATTCTGTTTTTAAATCTAATTCCTGGCCATGTGTCTTAACCTGATTGGTGTGTACCAGTTCGCTCAGGATCGCGTCTGTGAGCCGTTAGATCTGCATAATCTGCACGGCCCAGATCTACTTGTAACGCTTCGATAAGTGATCTAATTTCACACCTGGATCGATCCAGCGGTCTGGATCAAACGACCATAAATTTGGCGGCGGCGGTGGCTCTGGCGGCGGCGCGCCTGGTGGCTCTGGGGTCGTCGGAGATGCTTACCAGGATCGTGGCGATGCACTGATGCTCAACCTGGCGACGGCTTGGCAAGGGGCGCACGGAGATGGTCGCTGGAGCTCGTCGAAGTTGCGGGCGTCGTCAGTTGCTTGCTATCGAAGATGTTGCCGAGGCTCTGCGTCGACCTAGCACAAGCCAGATGGTTCAGGAGATGCGCAAGGTCCGGCGATCAAGGCATTACCAAAGGGAGGCAAGGCGGTCTCATCTTACGAATCGCACTAGGTCATGAGAAAGCAAGCGGAGGCATTAGCGGATGTGCAAGGTCATGCTTTGGTCACGATGGTTTGAACTAGAGGCGGAGGGTGGTGCATGCTCACCGATATTCATCGCCAGTCGTCGTCTGCTGCGGTGCAAAGTCAATTCGCGGGCACCAGGGGCGTAGAGGTGGCGCTAGGTGAGGGAAATGGCAGCGGTGCGGGGGTCTTATAGCCGGGGCAAGGATCGCGGCGTATCAATAACAATTAAGCGCGTCTTGATTGCGGCGAGGTAATGGAGGCGGCGTCGTGGCCATGCGTGATTGGCACGAAGGCGGCGTGGTCGCGAGGTCCACTCGTCGATGAGTTAAGCAGAGAGAAGGTGGGGTCGTGGTGGTGACTGGTGGGTATGTCTGCGAGTGACAGAAAGAGAGGGGGAACCCAGGTGGGCTTAGTGGGCTGGATTCGTAGTTGGGCCAGATAGGTGGCGCTGGCCTTTTTCCATTTCTTTTCTCCTTTTCTTTTTCTTTTTTGATTTTCTAAAATGATTTTCAAATCCAAATCAAATGAGTTTGAATTCAAATCTTCTCTAGGTTTTTTATACTGCAAACCTTGCACTCAAATATGTGTCAAACACTACTGTTTATTCAAACCACTTTGATCAAATGAAAATAAAAATAAAACCAAGCCTTTATGATATATATAGAATAGGCATAATATTGGTTTTATTTACTCATTTTGTTTTGAAACTTTGTTCAAACTTTTTTTGGTGCCTAAGTTTGAATTTCAAACCTTACTGAACCAAAACAAGTACTCTTATCTTTCGAAGATAGCATTAAGGCTAGAGCAAACTTGACATGAAATAATAAGCATAAATGTACATTTTGAAATGATTTGTTTGAAATGAAATTCATATGATCATGGATGCATGGATGATATGCATGAGTTTGAAACATGATTTTAGGGATGTTACAAATCTAACCCCCTTAAGGTGAATCTCGCCCTCAAGATTCGGATTGGCTAGCAAATAGGTGAGGGTGGTCTTTCCGAAGATCATCTTCTCTTTCCCATGTTGCTTCGTCTTCAGAATGGTGGTTCCATTGAACTTTGCAAAACTTGATAGTCTTAGTCCGTGTGACTCTTTACAGATCTCAAGAATCTTGATAGGCTTCTCCTCATAAGTGAGATCACTTTCTAATTGTACCTCCTCCAAAGGTATAGTATCTTTCAAAGAAGTTTCTTCCATTTCTGGATGACATTTCCTAAGCTGACTCACATGAAACACATTATGGACAGCTGACAAAGACTCTGGCAATTAAATTTCATAAGCAACTTCTCCTTTACGACTCAGAATCTTGAATGGTCCAACATATCTTGGGGCCAACTTTCCTTTGGCTTCGAACCTCTTCACTCCACAAAGTGGTGACACTCTAAGATAAGCTCTATCACCAACTTCGTAGGTGACTTCTCTACACTTTGGATCTGCGTAGCTTTTCTGTCGGGACTGTGCTATCTTCAATCTGTCCTTAACCAACTTGACCTTCTCTTCGGTTTCTTTGATAAGTTCTGGTCCGAACAAACTTCTTTATCCCACACCATTCCATAGCAATGAGGTGGTACACTTTCTCCCGTAGAGAAACTCAAATGGTGCCATTTCAATGCTGGCTTGATAGCTGTTGTTATAAGAAAATTCTGCGTAAGACAGACTTTCATCCCAACTGGCTCCATAGTCTAGGGCACAGGCCCTCAACATATCTTCAAGAATCTGATTAGTCCTTTCTGTCTGTCCATCAGTTTGAGGATGAAAAGCAGTGCTGAATTCCAACCTTGTTCCCAATGACTCATGTAGATGTCTCCAAAAATGGGAAGTGAACTGAGTTCCCCTATCAGACACAATACTCTTGGGAACTCCATGTAGACATACAATTATACTCATATAGATTTTGGCCAACTTAGCACTTGTATAAGTTGTCTTCACGGGTATGAAATGAGCCACTTTAGTTAGGCGATCCACTACAACCCAAATAGAATCATATCCTGACCGGGTCCTTGGTAATCCGGTAATGAAATCCATACCAATCTTGTCCCACTTCCAATCAGGAATAGGTAGTGGTTGGCCAAACCTCTTGGTTTCGATGTTCCTTTCACTCTACTACACATCACACAAAGAAATATGTTCGTGATGTCCTTCTTGAGGTTATTCCACCAAAATCTTTCCTTCATGTCCATGTACATTTTGGTGATACGGATGAATGGAATACGGAGAGTTGTGTGCTTCTTGCAAAATCAGTTCGAAGCTCCGGATCTTGTGGAACAGAATCGTTTCCCATGCCATAAAGTACCTGTTAAGTCTTCATGGAATCCTTTGGCTTTTCCTTTCCCAATCTTTTCCTTAATTTCTTCAATTTCCTTATCAATCTTCTGGGCTTCTTTGATCTTGTCCAACAAAGTAGGTTGAACATCCAAAGACATGAGATGTCCTTAAGGCACAATCTCAATCTAAGATCTCTGAATTGGGCACACAAATCATCTGGCAATTCTCATTTGGTAAGGCCATTCACAAAAACCTTACGACTTAGAGCATCCGCTACAACATTTGCTTTACCGGGATGGTATTGCAGACTTAAATCATAGTCCTTGATGAGTTCTAGCCATCTCCTTTGGTAAGAGAGGGGGAATCCGGGTGGGCTTAGTGGACTGGATTCGTCGTTGTGCCAGATAGGTGGCTCTGGCCTTTTTCTATTTCTTTTCTTTTTCTGTTTTGATTTTCTGAAATGATTTTCAAATCCAAATCAAATGAGTTTGAATTCAAATATTCTCTAGGTTTTTATACTGCAAACCTTGCACTCAAATGTGTGTCAAACACTACTGTTTATTCAAAACACTTTGATCAAATGAAAATAAAAATAAAACCAAGCCTTTATGATATATATACAATAGGCATAATATTGGTTTTATTTACTCATTTTGTTTTGTAACTTTGTTCAAACTTTTGTTGGTGCCTAAGTTTGAATTTCAAACCTTACTGAACCAAAACAAGTACTCTTCTCTTTGGAAGATAGCATTAAGGCTAGAGCAAACTTGACATGAAATAATAAGCATAAATGCTTCTGTTTTGAAATGATTTGTTTGAAATGAGATTCATATGATCATGGATGCATGGATGATATGCATGAGTTTGAAACATGATTTTAGGGATGTTACAGTCATAGTCAATGCAAGCTCCTCTTGGAGTTCAAGCAAGAACTTACTACTCCTTTCCAACACCAAGTAACTTATTTGCAAAACAACACAGCGAGAACGGGGGTCCAAACTACTTTATTCAAGCAAACTAAACAACCTAAGCAAAGCAAACGAAAACTAAGACGCTCCAAGAAAAACACAACTATGCATTAAACAATAAAAACGAAGTGGCTAGACATACCTGAGCTTTTTATTGATGAAGAAGGGGATGCCTTGGGCATCCCCAAGCTTTGATGCTTGTACCTCTTGGATATTTCTTGGGGTTACACCATGGTGGCATCCCCAAGCTTGAGCTTTTGTCCATTATTCATCTCATTGCATCACTCTCTCTCTACACCTGAAATTTTTCCTTCATACAAAACTTCACGCAATCTTCATTAGCAACATTAGTGTATTCAAAATATATTAGACCCCTGGCAAAGCTTTGGAACAACAAGTTTTTTCACTAAAAACAAGCTACTGTAGTAAATCCTTCAAAGAGCTCAATTCACCTAAATAGAACTCAAAAAGGAATCGATAAGAAGCAAATGCAAATAATGACAGAAATCTGTCAAAACAGACCAGTAGGTAGAAACCGATTTTTTTGAACATCAAACCTTGCTTTCAAAGCAGGAGAAACATGCAACTTCTCTCTCCTCATAGGGAAGTGTTCAATATCTTTCTTGAATAGAAATTGATATTTAATGGTGCCTTCTTTCATATCAATGATGGCACCAACTATTCTAAGAAAAGGTCTTCCCAAAGTTATAGGACAAGAAGCATTGTATTCAACATCCAAAATATAGAAATCAACTGGGACATAAGCATTATTAACCATAATGAGAACATCATTAATACTCCCCATGAGTTTCTTCTTAGCATTATCATTGAGTGGGACATCCAAATAACAATCTTCCAATGGTGTCAAATCAAGCATTCCATAAATCCTCCTAGGCATAATAGAGACACTAGAACCAAGATCACATGAAACTTTGAGATCAAAGTCATTCACTTGCATACTAATAATGGGTTCCCAACTATCTTCTACTTTGCTAGGAATAGAAGCTTTGTGTTTTAGCTTCTCTTCCTTAATCTTAACAAGAGCATCTGTAATGTGTTTAGTGAAAGGAACATGCATATCACTAGCATCAGGACTTCTAGCAAGCTTTTGTAGAAACATAATCACTTCGGAGATATTACAACCATCAATATCAAAATCAAACTTAGTATCACTAGTAGTAGGCTCAATAGGCTTAGGCATAGTAGGAGGAGGAATAGGGACTACTTGTGGTTTAGTGGTGATGGTTCACACGCCGTTGTTTCTATCAATTTCATCTTCCCTTTCCTACCTAGCATGGACTTGGGCTAACATCCTAATATTTTCATCAATAGTAACTTGTATGGCATTAGTAGCAAAGGTGTTTTCCATAGTTTTAGGTTTAGCAGCCATTTTGTTAATCAAGGAGGACTGAGCTTCAGATAAAGAGGATATATTTTTTTCAGCACTCAAAATTTTTGACTGTAAACTAGGAATTTCTCTATTCAAATTCTCAAGCTGATGACTAATGTTTTTCAGATAATAGATTGTTCCTCCATAGTTTTAATGAAAATCTTATTTTGCTCATATTGCATTTGCATAAAATTCTTACTGGATCTCGCTACTTCTAGAATCCTTTCTTCACTAGGCATTCCAGATCTACCATGATAAACATTTCCACTAGGAGGATAAGGCCTATAATTACCATAAATATTGTTGCCAAAATTGTTGTTTCTAATGAAATTCACATCAACTTTGGCTTTTCCTCTCAAGGAGAAAGGAAAAAGCTTGAGCTTAATAATATCTCCATCTACCTCCTTATACTTTTGCATCTCACAAAGTCCAACAAAGATATTGAGATGGGCCGCATGATCATCAGAACCAGCACCAGAAAATTGCTGTCTCATCACAAGATTCAACAAAGCAGGCTTAATTTCATAAAAGGTAGCATCAGGAGCAGGTAGAGCAATAGGTGTGCTAAGGAAATCATTGTTGTTGGTGCTAGTGAAGTCACACAACTTGGTGTTCTCAGCAGAGTTCATTTTGGCAGAGGTGGGCAAGCCAAAAACAGCAGCAGCAGCTAGAGCAGGAACTAATTTTTTTTATGTTTTTGAATAAAGAAAGCAAACCAAACTAGACTAATTTTTTTTTAAAAAAAAAGAGGCAAAGAAAACCAAACAAAAGAAACAAAGCAAACTAAAAACAAAGTAAAGATAAAGTAAGTGAAGGACTCCCCTTATGAAGACGTCCTTAGCCTCCCTAGCAACGGCGCCAGAAAACTTGTTGATGGTGCTAACATGGAGCACTTCGTTGGAAACCCCAAGAGCAAGGTGTGATAAACACAGCAGCAAGTCTTCCCTCTGTAGAGATCGAGGTTATCTGTCACATCCCAAAATTTTGCAAATTTTGAAATGTGGAAACACTTAAACAAAATGAAAAACTAAGTCTTGGAAATTCAGAGGAAATAAAAAACTTTTTGACTATTTAATGTAATTTCTTCAAAACCAAAATTAAATAAAACAATTTTGTTTGTCAAGTTGTATGCTTGTTTTCAAAACCTCAAAATTCATGAAGCATGCATTGTTTCATTTTAAAACTAAGAGAAATAACTTTCTTCTCAAAATTGAATTGACCACTTAACAACATGAGAATTTGGATATATTCCAAATTTAAAATATACAAAAGAATTCCAAGTGAGCTAAAAAGATAAAGGGCAAAATTATAAAGCCATACAAATTAGTTTGACTCTATTTGAAGCTTCAGATAAAATGATATGAAATTTATAAAAATATAGGAAGAAAAACAAAGTCAAGTTAAAGCAATGACTAAAATAAAATAAAAGTATTCTTAAATGAGTGATTATGATAAAGAATAAAATTATAAAGCTAAAGAAATTGGTTTGAACCTTTTTGGAGTCCTAAGTCAAAATATATGGTTTTTATAAGAAAAGGGAATAGGAAAAAAACTGGGCATACGTACCTTGTTTTTTAAAAAAAAATGAATTATACTTTATTAAAAAAATATTCCAAATACTCTAATTTGAGTAAACTGAAAATTATACTTTATAAAAAGATTTGATACAAATCTAAATCAATTTAGAAGTTATAACAATTAATATAAAAGAAAACGTTTATTTAGAAAGAAAATAGAGAGAAGACCACAAAGGCCACGACCCACTCTCCTTGTAAATAGCCCACCACGGCACCTCTCCCTGGCCCTCAACACATAAATGCCTTCGACCTCCTGCCAGAGAAGAACCAACTACGCATCCATTACCAGTCCATTGATTCTCGACTTAAATTAGCACTAACACGACCTTAATTACTCAATCCATAAGTTCCCTCTTACTCCCCCTTTGGCCTCTCTTCATTCCCCCTCAACCAGCGCCACCCAAGAGCCACTAGGCTGCTCGAATTCGAGCTTTTCGTCTCGCGGTGTCAGACGAACTCCGGCGTCGATTCCGCCTTATCGGAGTACCGCCTAGATGTGCTGACGACCATCTCACGCTAGAGACCCTACTCCAGATTGGTTGGTTTGCTCCCTTTTGATTTTATTTAGATACCACTTTCCAGTTCGTATGTGCAATCTCGTTCTAGATAGTAAGTTCTATCAAAAGTTAATCGATTTTGTAAATCAGGAGGAGTACCACGACCGCATCAAGATCAATATACTGCTAGTGTAGGTAGTCTAATTGGTGCTAGTACGATGTAGCTTTGCTAGCCACATGCAAGTACACTCGATTCAGTATTGTAGTTAAGTTTACGGCAAACTTGTTTCTTTTCATGTACCAGTTAATTTATACAATCTTAAGATTTGTAGACGGCTAAATCCAGGTGACGTGCCCAGATTTATTTTAGTTGATGTTACTCGTATTGTCTACTTACGTATTTAGGTTGAAGCTTGCTAACTAAAAACTACAGAAAACAACTATACAAGAACGACTCTGCCTTTCCTATCTAGCTCCGAAGGTTTCTCTGACTAATTATGAATCCATTTATTCAAGTTGGTTTGTCGAATTTCTGGTCTGACATGTAGATAACCATAGGAAACCATGCCGCTGAGTGATTCATGATGTATTTAGTTGAAAATTGAACACTCTAACCAATGAGACCAGAACCAAAATTTATTTCATGTCGTACTATTTTCTTGTAAGTTGTGTCGTTTTAGTCTTTTCAAAATGTTTTTGAATGATCTTTTAATATGTTGCATATTTCTTCATGCGTATATCAAATAATAAGAAAGTAATTTTGGTGACCATTAAACAATTAGAGTATATTTGCACAATACTTTTGCATTTGTTCATGCATTTGCATTATTTTATGTATTGCTAGTAGTATTGCTAGTGTGCTCATTTTTGAATGTTTGTATTCTAGATTGTATGCAGTGTAACGTTTGCTATTATGAAGAGTGTGACTCTACCGCCGACTATTAAGGCAAGTGACACTATCATCCATGTCCTACTATTTTCAATACACTTAGTGGATTTTTGTAACATGCATGATAGGACTACTATATTTCTATGCTATGCTATATCCTATTAGGATATCCTTATAGCCTCCTTAGTGAAAAACAATGTAGTTGTAGTATGCTTAGACCTGCTATATATTTGGGATGGGATACATGATATGATTATATGAAGTGTTGGAAAAATATGTGTTTTATATAATAAAGCAAGTACTCAATGAACCACCTGGGTGGAAAGAGGATACTCAAGTTTTGGACAAGGTGGCAACAAAGGGAACCATGTTTATATGGTTATCTTTTTGTATATGCACTAGAAGAAAACCACCCAGGGATTTAGAGATTGAACATGTTTCTCGAACAGTGGATTCCGTGTACAGCCACATGCTAAATGGGCTCCGGCTTAGTCAACTACATAGTGGAAGACCCATGCATTGGCATCTTCAGGTTAACTAGAATTGTGTATGGAAATATATCCCTACATTGATGCCTGGTAGACAATCTTGCATTGTGTATTGGGAGGACTTCTATGGAAAGACTTTGTCACATTCTCGATCTGCCGGTACTCCATTAGGTGAGTACTTATCCAGCGGCCACTGGTGGCGTCAAGACGAGATTGTGTCATGTGGGTAAAGTGTACTACTTCTGCAGAAGATCAAATTCTAAGTAGCCGTGTCCCCGGTTACGGACAACTCTGAGAAACTAAGGCCTGAAGCTATGGAAGATCTCGACATTCCAATTTCTCAAAGTAAAACTTGATGGTGATAACAAGGGATTAGAAGCACTTGGAGTTTTCCAAGGAGTTCAGAAAGATTTGACAAAAGATCAAAATTATTTTGAAAAGATAGGATAAAACTATATTGCTTTCTGCAAATGAGCCTAAACCCTACTTAGCCAAATATGCATGTAATTATAGGATCCACTTATTTCTACATAATAGTGAAACTTGCCAATACAATTCAAATGTATTGACCCTTGTGGCTGCAACTTATTATGTTGTAGGTTTGTTTGATGTTAGTGAAGTGTGTTGAATAGGATTACAAGTCTACAACCAACATGATTGCCTGTGGAACTTTGAAGATGAAGGACTCCATGCTATAGTTATTTCTGTTGCATTGTAATGAGATAGCCAAATGAGCTATGTAAGATGAAATGAATTACTTTATTCCTGGTTATAAAGTTGTATTATAACCTTTGTTTCTTGATATTACATCTTAACTGTGGATGCTAGCTATTGATCCAGGGACTAGCATTGTAAACACATGGATCTCTACCTTATTAAAGGTTGGGACCACGACATTATCAAACCAGAAGGAGGAAGGTAACGTCACACAGGTGTTGCAAGCAACGCGGAGACCTGCACAACACAAACTCAAGATCTTGCCCCAACGAATCAGTGAGGTTGTCAAGCTCACCGGTTTGCTGTAACAAAGAATTAAACATATGGTGTGAAAGGTAATGGTTTGCAGCAAGTAAATAAGTAATAGTGGAAGATGTATCAATGGTCAAGATTGGAATAGGGTCCATAGTTCACTAGAGGTGCTCTCCTTAGATAGACAACATGGCATGAATGGTAAACAAATTATAGCAGGGCAATTGATAGGAACTGAGCAAGGCATAACAATGCAATTACTAGTCAGAAAGATCCTATGAGATTCGATTGGGCAATACAACAAGATACATAGACCGCCATCCAACTGCATCTATGACTAGAAGTACACCTTCAGGTTATCATCCGAACCCCCTCCAGTATTAAGTTGCAAGCGACAGACAACTGCTTTAAGCAAAGTGTGTAAGGTAAACAGTCTACATGTTCCATGAATAAGAGACCGTTGTTTTCTCCCTAGTAGCAACAACACATCTACAACCGAAGAGATTATTGTCACTTCCCTTGGAAACTAGAGGCATGAACCCACTATCAAGTATAAATACCCTGTCTTGGAGTCACTAGCAACTACTTGGCCAAGATAGCTACTAACAACGGAGAGCATGCAAGATCACAAACAACACAGACATGATAGAATCATAAAGACAAAACCATTAATCAAACCAACATAATATTCTCAATATCCATCGGATCCCCGCAAACACAACATGCATGATTACAAATAGATTAGATCTTGATCATGAACGGAGCTCACAAGATCTATACATGAAAGAACAAAGGAGGAGATACAACCATCTAGCTACTACATGGACCCATAGTCCAAGGTGGAACTACTCACCCATCATACCGGAGAGAAGGCCTCCGGGATGATCTCCCCTCTGGCGGGGTGCCGGGAAGAACTTCAGATCCCCCCGATCTAGGGACGATCATGGCGGCGGCTACAGACGGTTTCGTGGAGATTTGATCGGGGTGCTTAGGGTTTCTGCATTGGGGGCTTCTTATAGGCGAAGGGGGATGCTGCGGCGTGAGGCCCCACACCCTCCGGATCGAGGCAGGGCCCACCCGTGCCTAGGGTGGGTCTGGCCACCCTGGCTTGCCTCTCCGGCTCCCCTCTGGACTTCTTGTTCCCCACGGAAAGTAATTGACTTTGACGTTTGTCCCGTCCAATTCCGAGAATATTTCTTTACTAACTTTTCTGAAACCAAAAACAGCAGAAAACATGCATCTGGCACTGTTGCAACTTCTTAATAGGTTAGTACCAGAAAACATGTAAAAAATCACCTCAAAGTGTAGACAAGTAAAGCAAAGTAGATACTAAACAAGCATGGGGCACCAAAAATTATAGATACGTTTCCGACGTATCACTCGATCTTCAACAACTACAATCAAGCACTTCATCTCATCTCCATTCATTTGGAGAATCACCGATCTAGTATTTATTGCAACTATCTAGATCCTTGCTTTTGATTATATTGATAATCTTTGTTCTTGTGACACCTTGTTGTTATTATGGGAGCCCCCAATTCAGTTGTGGGTTTGTGCCCGGATAAATTTGTAAAGGCATCGGGTCCCGCCTCGAAGGGTACCAATAGTGGAGAAGGTGGATCAGGCCTCTCGTGGCGAGATCCATCGGAGAATAGGGTGAGGCCTATTGTGGCGTGGTGGACTTATAACCGCCCACCCCTCCAACACAGATGTAATTCCCTGAACAAGGAAGGAATTGCAGTAAAACAAATCCCTGTGTCTCCGCGTGCTCCACTATGGTTTCCTCGCTCCTCTCTTTACGTGCTTAGTAGCTAGGTTTGCATATAGGGAAATTTTCGTAGTTGCATATCTAGAGAATTTACTTTGTGTCAAGCCTAAAATTGAAAAAGAACTAAAAATTGAGTAGCACCTATTCACCCCCCCCCCCTCTAGGTGCCCATACGATCCATTTCAATTGGTATCAGAGCCCCAACTATTAATTCAAGCTTAACCGCCTAAGAGAAGTATGGGTTCCAAGGGAGATGGGAGTGATGCTCCGGAGGTAGTCACCATGAACGATCTCAAGACGTTGGAAACAACCTTGATTAGTTCTATGGAGACTAAGATGGAAGAGATGCGTCAAATGATAATGTGTCTCTCACCATCCGCATCATCACCTCCATCTGCCTCAGAGGCTACCACTCTGCACAAGGAAACAAGTAAAACCGATTCCAAAGATAACGAAGTGGTTGGTGATGGCACTAGCAAGAGCTCCTCATCAAAAAAGCATAGTGGTAAGGAAGGATACAATGAGGTTTCCCATGTGTATTCTCCTGATCCACCTATCCCACACCCACATATACATAATAGGGGTGATCTACCCAAACTTTCAGCATCTACTTTTAATCAATGGCAATTTTTGATGAAGTCTCATGTGTGCAGCTCCTCTATTGAGTTGTGGAAAATCATAGAGAATGGTCTTCATGTTGGAGATCCCAACAAACTAACAAGAAGAGAGGTTGTTTACAGTCAACTCAACGCTACGGCTCTACACATGATTCAGCTTGGTGTGGGTGACAAATACATGCCACACATTCAGCATCTTAACACAGCTAAGGAAGCTTGGGATGCCCTCACTGATCTCTTCATTGGAAATGAAAGCATGAGAAGAAATAGATATGATGCTTTGAGTAATGAAGCTGAAGGATTCTATATTTTGGATGGAGAAGACCATGAGGACATGTATAGGAGGCTCAAGTCAATAGCCACCACTTTCAGAAATCATGGTGCCTCTCATGTTGATGATGCTTGGATCAAGCGCAAGTATGTTAGTGCTCTTATGCCATTTGAGCCCATAGATTTGAAGAGTCTCCAAGGAAGGCATAACTACCACCTAATTACATCGAATGAGGTAATGCAAGAGATATCAGCTTTCAAAGTGGCTACCAAGAATTCCGAAGATGCTCGTGCACGAGCCATTGGGATGAAAAAGGGAGTCAACGTGGCCTTGAAGACAAGTATGGCTGATCATGATGAAGATGACATAGAAGATACAGACTGTCCCGAGGATGTAAAAAGAATTCATGGACAATACATGGCCTTCTATGCTAGAAACTTTTGGAAGGATCCAGCCAAAGCCAAATCTGAACTAGAACGCAAGAGTGGAGCACATGGAAGAAGGGAAAACGGTCCCAAGCTGAGGACTTGCTTCAACTGTGGAGACCCTGCACTTTGTAGCCGAGTGTCCGTACCAAAGTAGGGAAGATAATGGAGGAAGACTCATTCTCAAGGAAAATTCAAAGGATCGACGAAAGAAACAATTTGTTAAGAAGAATGCTCCTTTCAAGAAGCAACCAAAGATTGTTCTAGTGGCTCAAGAAGAATATTCTTGAAGTGAAGATGAAGGCGAGGATGGTAGCTCGCGATAGGTGGATGCTATAGTCACCACATCTACACCAACATCTCTCTTTGACTCTCCGAAAAGCGTCATCAACAAGAACACTACTTGTCTCATGGCAAGAGGTTAGAGGTATCAACTACTAACACTTCTTTTCCTAAGGCTATGATTGACATGGATGATCCTACTAGTCTTAAGGTTAAAGAAGAGATTATTGCTTTGGACTATTTCTTCAATAACTTGCAAGGTGAGCAAAATACATTTTGAGGCTCTTATGGACCAGCTGGCCCAAAATGAAGTGCTTCTTGAAGAAAAGGGTAGGATTGAAAGGGAAGATGCAATGGAAATTGCATCCTTAAAAAAATCTCTAGAAGAAGAAGAAGAGGCTCGGGTTTCTCTTGAAGAGAGGCTTGAGTCTATTGAGGAGTCACATGAAGAAATGATGACAAAGCTTGTTAAGGAACGTGACAATGCAATAGCAAAAGCAAAGAAGCTAAAGAAAGAAAAGGTTGACTTTGGGGCTGCTCATGATAGACTCTCCTAGGAATTGGAGAAACTTGACATTGCTCACAAGGATTTGAAAAGTGAATTCTCTATTCTCAGTGAGTCGCATGATCAACTCCAAATTCGATTGTCCAAGTATGATGTTCCTAGCACATCTAAATCAACATATATTCACAAAGAAAATGCTAGGGTGGAAGATGAGCTTGTCAATGACACACTTTTAAAGGTAAGTGTACTTGATGATATTCTTGGCAAGCAAGATCAAATCCTGGAAAAGAGGGACTTGGATATGTCACCAAGTCCAAGAAGAAGAAGAACAAGAAGAATACCAAGATTGAACAAGCAAAGACAAACATAGTTGAGAAGAAAGTCACAAAATACAAAACTGACCATATTGGTTTGTAGGGTCTCTAATCAAATTATGAACTCTTTTGTGATTATTATGGCGATGTGTATGCTTATTATGTTGGTACTTTTGATGAATATGTTGCTTGGTATATTTGGGTTCCAAAGACCCTTGTTACTAACATGAGAGGACCCATTGAAAAATGGGTACCTAAAACCAAGAATTAATTCTCTTGCAGGGCTATGCTTCCGGTGGGTCTAAATGGGTGCTGAATAGTGGGTGTACTAGTCATATGACCGAAAGCAAGGAGATCATCATGGAGATGCGACCCAATCATGATCATATTACAGTCTCCTATGGTGATAAGTATAAATCTGAGGTATTGGGTCTTGGCAAGGTTGTGGTCGCCCATGATATCTCTCCCGTGGATGCCATGCTTATTGAGACCCTCGATTACAATTTACTTTCTGTCCGTGCCCTTGGTAAGATGGGCTTTGTTGTTTTCATTGATGGTGATTTAGTGGTACTCTTGTGGAGCAAGTCTCTAAAGGTCGGTTTCTTTGGGTACATCGAAAATGACCTGTATGTGGTGGACTTTTCGGGGAAAACCACTCCGGGTCCGATGTGCCTATTCGGAAAGGACGACGTGGGTTGGCTATGGCATCGCCGTTTAGCCCATGTCAACATGAGAACTTTGCAAAGTCTTCACAAGGGTGTCCACATCCTTGGACTAAAAGATAATGTTTCCTTTGCCAAAGATCGTGTTTGCAGGTCTTGTGTTGAAGGCAAAATGCATGACTCTCCCCACAAGAGGAAAACTATTGTCTTCTCAAAGAGGACCTTGGAGTTACTTCACGTGGACTTATTTGGTCCCCCATCTCATGCCAGCCTTGGTGGGAAGAAATATTGCTTGGTGATAGTTGATGATTACTCAAGATACACTTGGGTCTATTTCTTCAAGCTAAAGAGTGAGACTCAACAAACTGTCATTGATTTCGCCAATGAAGTTCAGCGTCAATACAACATCCCCATTTTGGCAATAAGAAGTGACAACGGCTCCGAGTTCGAGAACTACACGTTAAATGAATTTATAAGTGAATAGGGGATAAGACATCAATATTCCGCTGCGTACACCCCTCAACAAAATGGTTTATCCGAGAGGAAGAACCGCACTTTGATGGATATGGCTAGATCAATGTTGTCTGAATTCAAGTCTCCTTACAACTTTTGGGCTGAAGCCATATCCACCGCTTGTCACTCATCAAATCGGCTCTACCTCTACAAGATCTTGGACAAAACTTTGTATGAATTACTTACCAGTAACAAGCCCAACATTTCGTACTTCCGGGTATTCGGTTGTAAGTGTTTCTTTTTCATCAAAGGAGTCCGCTTGTCTAAATTTTAGTCTAAGGCTTTAGAAGGTATTTTTGTTGGTTACAGTGCCGAATCCCACACTTATAGAGTCTACAACAAGCTCTCTAGAATTGTTGTAGAATCTTGTGGTGTGGAATTTGATGAAAATGATGGCTCCCATGTGGGGCAAGTTAATGTTTGTAATGTAGATGTTGAAATACCCCAAGATGCCATAAGAAGAATGGGCGTGGGATTTTTCCGCCCCATTGAGGAACCCATTGTGGTGGATTAGGAAGGACAATGCTCCACTCAAGTGGAGCCCTGATCTACACAAGATCAACAAGCCCCTACTGCTAGATAAACCTCTACACCAACACCACAACCTGCTGAAGATCACTGTCTTACGGAAAAATGGTAGTCCCGGTAGGACTATCCCCCTCCAAGGCGGACGGTCACCCAGCACTCAACTCGCTCAGGGACATCTTGAAGAGCAAACTAGTTAAGAAAATCCCAGGCCAGATTATCCGGCCCTGGCTCTCCAAGTTCCACCAGGGTTGTTCAGGAAGAAGAAACGGTGGCCACTTCTCCCAGGCCGGATAGTCCGGCCCCACCAAGGGGGGATTGTCTGACCCTGAAGAAACAGAATAGCAACAGTCGCTTGGTTCAAGCTCAGATCAGAATCAAGGGCAAGGTAGTGGCCAAGACAAGGATCCAAATGTTGAATCAACTCCTTCTAGAAACAACAAGGAAATTGAGGCTCGTCGTAAATCTCGCGCTGATCGGAACCTTGAGTTAAGGGGCCACACTCTTGACAAGGTTGTCGATGATCTAAGAAGAGTGTCTAATAGAAGAGAACTTGCTAGCTTCTGTGATCATCAAGCACACATTTCAATGGTTGAACCAAATAAGGTCTTTGATGCTCTTGAAGATCCTAATTGGGTGGTTGCAATGCATGAAGAACTAAATAACTTCGAGCGCAACAAGGTTTGGAAGCTCGTAGAGAAACCCAAAGAATGTCGCAATGTTATCGGCACCAAGTGGATTTTCAAGAACAAACAAGATGAAAATGGCATTGTTGTAAGGAATAAAGCAAGGCTAGTGGCTCAAGGATTCTCTCAAGTGGAAGGCATTGATTGTGGAGAAACTTATGCTCCTGTGGCTCGTTTGAGTCCATCCGTATCCTCCTTGCCTATGTTGCTCATCATAATTTTAAATTACAGCAAATGGATGTTAAAAGTTCTTTTCTTAATGGTCCACTACATGAGTTCGTATACGTCAAGCAAACCCCGAGATTTGAGGATCCCAACTTTTCGAACAATGTCTACAAACTCGATAAGGCGCACTATGGCCTTAAACAAGCCCCACGTGTGTGGTATGAGCACCTTAAAGAGCTTTTGTTAGATCGTGGATTCAGTTGGGCAAATCGATCCCACTCTTTTACTAAGAAGGTTAATGGGGAGCTTTTGTATGTCAACTATATGTAGACGACATTATTTTTGGCTCTACTAACCAAGCTTTTAATGGTGAATTTTCAAAGCTTATGACTGACAGGTTTGAGATGTCTATGATGGGAGAATTAAGGTTCTTTCTTGGATTCGAGATCAAACAACTTAGATAGGTAACTTTCATTAATCAAGCTAAGTAAATCCAAGACATTCTCAAGAGGTTCAAGATGACAAATGATGGCGCCCTGATGCTTGACGTGGGACACTTCGTTAGAACCCCAAGAGCAAGGTGTGATGAGCACAGCAGCAAGTTTCCCTCAGTAGAGACCGAGGTTATCGAATCATAAGGAGGAAGGAAACGTCACACAGGTGTTGCAAACAACATGGAGACCTACACAAAACAAACTCAAGACTTTGTCCCAACGAATCAGTGAGGTTTTCAAGCTCACCGGTTTGCTATAACAAAGGATTAACTGTATGGTGTGGAAGGTAATGGTTTGCAGCAAGTAAACAAGTAACAGTGGAGAATGTATCAATGGTAAAGATTGGACGGGGGTCCATAGTTCACTAGAGGTGCTCTCCTTAGATAAACAACATGGCATGAAGGGTAAACAAATTACAGCAGGGCAATTGACAGGAACTGAGCAAGGCATAACAATGCAATACTAGTCAGAAAGAACCTATGAGATTCGATTAGGCAATACAACAATATACATAGACCGCCATGCAACTGCATCTATGACTAGAAGTCCACCTTTAGGTTATCATCTGAACCCCCTCCAGTATTAAGTTGCAAGCAACAGACAACTGCTTTAAGCAAAGTGTGTAAGGTAAACAATCCACTTGTTCCATGAACAAGAGAACGTTGTTTTCTCCCTAGTAGAAACATAACATCTACAACCGAAGAGATTTCTGTCACTTCCCTTGGAAACTAGAGGCATGAACCCACTATCGAGCATAAATACCCCCTCTTAGAGTGACTAGCAACTACTCGGCCAAGATAGCTACTAACAACAGAGAGCATGCAAGATCACAAACAACACAGACATGATAGAATCATAAAGACAAAACCATTAACCAAACTGACATAATAATCTCAATATTCATCGGATCCCCGCAAACAAAACATGCATGATTACAAATAGATTAGATCTTTATCATGAACGGAGCTCACAAGATCTATACATGAAAGCACAAGGAGGAGATACAACCATCTAGCTACTACATGGACCTATAGTCTAGGGTGGAACTACTCACACATCATACCGGAGAGAAGGCCTCCGGGATGATTTCACCTCCAGGTGCTGGAAGAACTTGATCCCCGATCTAGGGAAGGCGGTGGCGGCTATAGAAGGTTTCATGGAGTTTTGATCGGGTACTTAGGGTTTCTGCATTGGGGGTTTCTTATAGGCGAAGAGGCAAGGCCGGGAGGTGACCAGGGGGGCCTCACCCTGCCCAGGCGCGGTCCCACCCCTGGCCGCGCCTAGGGGGTTTGGCTGCCCTGGTTCACGTCTCCATCTCGTCTTTTGGATTCGTGTCCCTCACGGTAAAATATTGACTTTGGATTTTGTCCCGTCCAATTCCGAGAATATTGATTTTCTTCCTTTCTGGAACCAAAAACAGAAGAAAACAAGAAACTAGCACTGTGGCAACTTGTTAATAGGTTAGTTCCAGAAAAGATATAAAAACACCTCAAAGTGTAGACAAAGCAAAGCAAAGCAGATACTAAACAAGCATGGAGCATCAAAAATTATAGAAATGTTTCCGACGTATCAAGCATCCCCAAGCTTAACTCCTGCTCATCCTCGAGTAGGAAAGTGATAAAAAGAATAATTTTTGAGGTGACATGCACCATCAAAACCAAGATCAAACCATTTGCAATCATTGAAATCTAGGATCAAAGAACTCTAAACATGTGCATGAAAGATGGAGTTCTAACAATAGGACATAATAACTATGCATGCAACATGAAAGGCTACAAACAAAGATCATGAATAACATGCATTGAAAAATGTTTGTTTGTTTCACATACAGAAAACATGGCATAGTGGCATTTAGCTTGTCCCTCATAGAGTAGCAAATAGATGCATAGGACACCTTCAAAGTTCACAAGGGTGATTAGAAGCAAATAGCACAAGAACAAGTAATATCACAATATGCATCAATCAATAAGCTTTGGAACATTGCACACAGAATGACAACTATGCTCTATTAATGGTGCCTAAAGGCAGAAGGTGGAGACTCAAATAATGGTGGAAGAAAGGCCCTTCACAAAGGGAAGCAAAGATTTCAAATTTCAAAAAGAGCTTCCAAAAATTATGGTACTTGTTAGCTTTCAGCCCTCAATGCCCCTATCATAAGCATCTTGAAGTGATTAAGGTTAAAGTGAACAAACTATGGAGTATATGCTTGACAAAGTATAAGTTGGCAATCTCAAGTCCCTTGAATACTAGGGCCACACCTCATGCTACTCAAGTTCAGTCAGCTGCAAGTTCTTATCATTGTAAGTACATGCGTATCATAGAGAACATCAGCAGGTACCCTTGCACATGGTACAGGAGCTATCCCATAACCGAAATGACAAGGCAAGCAGACAATGAGTATCTCAACGATCTTTTTATTTACTATATGCATAGCTTTTTATTGAGGATGCTTCATAGATAGCTCACTATGGTGATGCTGCAAGTTTCCACCATGATTAGGCATGGCTTAGGCTAGCGGCCCAGGCGTTTCTCTAACACAAAATACAAACTCCATGGACTTACAAGTTCCCTCTTTATTTCACACCGGTGATATCCATAGACAAAAGAGCATGATATCAACTATGCAATGTTGAAAATGTTCCCCGTGATGACGGTTCTTCTAATTCAATGTATAAGTGCAAGCATATACAACATAGCGACACAATGGTTCAAGTTTATTAGGGGCAAAGAATATAAAGTGTGCCATCAAGTTTGTGAGGGCTTTAATCACTAAGTTTTCACATAACAAAATAGTTTTAATTGGAAGATAGCTGAAAACAAGAATATACTTGGAATGGTGTAACACACCATGCATAGGAGTTTATAGTGGACACTTTGGAATAACTTGGTTTCTTGGGAGTTGGAAGCTTGAGTAGAGCTTACTCATACAAGTGGAGGCTAGCAAAAGACTAGGAGCAACCAACTACGAGAGCATAATGGCCATAATCATGCGAGCAACAAAGCATTACTAATCAAAGCATAGAGTGGTACTACAAGTCAAGGACTAATTGATCATAGAGGCTATGGTGACTTGTCATAGTCATACATGGTGTGAGCATGTGCCAGGTCAACCCAAACAAAGCATCAAAGGAGAAATACCACAATACTATGCTTTGCACTAAAACAACATAATTTCTTCAAGGCACACTAAGCAATCCAAATTGTTTGGAACAAGGAACAAGCTACGTATGCTACAATAATCACTAAGCATAAGGTCAAACAACACCTAGCATGTCATGCTAAAGTCTAATTCTGATCATAAGCTCCTCTTGCACTTTTAAGCAAGAACTTACTACTCCTTTCCAACACCAAGCAACTTATTTGCAAAACAACACAGCGAGAATGGGGGTCTAAACTACTTTATTCAACCAAACTAAACAACCTAAGCAAAGCAAATGAAAACTAAGACACTCCAAGAACAACACAACTGTGCATGAAACAATAAAAACGAAGTGTCTAGACAGACCTGAGCTTTTTATTGATGAAGAAGGGGATGCCTTGGGCATCCCCAAGCTTTGACGCTTGTACCTCTTGGATATTTCTTGGGGTGACACCGGGGTGGCATCCCCAAGCTTGAGCTTTTTTCCATTCTTCATCTCATTCCATCATTCTCTCTCTACACCTAAAATTTTTCCTTCATACAAAACTTCACACAATCTTTATTAGCAACATTAGTTTATTCAAAAGATATTAGACATCTATAAAAGCTTTGGAACAGCAAAACTTTTCACTAAAAACACAAGATACTGTAGTAAATCCTTCAAAAATCTCAATTCACCTAAAGAGAACTCAAAAGGAATCAATAAGAAGCAAATGCAAATAATGGCAGGAATCTGTCAAAACAGACCAGCAGGTAGAAACCGATTATTTCGAAAATCTTCTGTTGCTCAAATCAAAAAGTGTTGAACTAACTAAAGTTATCTAACATACTAGGGGATTTATTTGTAAATTTTCAGCTGAATCCGAGTTACAAAGAATCCTCATGAATTTTTTTTGTGGACGACAGAAATCTGTTTCGAGACAGCAACTCCCCAAATCTTACTTCCCTCTCATTATAGGTCATTATTGGCACAAAAATAAAACAAAAAAGGATAATGCTAGGTCTTCCAAGACTCAAGGAAACTCTTGGGTTATCTCCCAACAAGTACTTTTCTTTAACGCCTTTAAGTTAGGCACAAGAATCAAGTATTTTCAAATGAGGAAGCATTCACATCAAACCTTGCTTTCAAAGGAGGAGCAAAAAGCAACTTCTCTCTCCTCATAGGGAAGTGTTCAATACCTTTCTTGAATGTAAAATGATATTTTATGGTCCCTTCTTTCATATCAATGATGGCACCAACTGTTCTAAGATAGGGTCTTCCCAAAGTAATAGGACAAGAAGCATTTTATTCAACATCCAAAACATAGAAATCCACAGGGACATAAGCATTGTTAACCATAATGAGAACACCATTAATACTCCCCATGAGTTTCTTCTTAGCATTATGTGGCATCCCGCAAAACCGCTACTAGAAAATCGCGTTGATTTGTGCATTGCATCGTCATCATCATGCATTGTTTGCCAAAACTATGTTTGCAAAACCCGTCTTTGTTTTCTAAGCGGCCATCTTTATTCAAACGCCAAAACCCCGGGGCTCCGGAGTATTTTGTTTTGTTGCATTCGGGTTGCAAACGGCCCGATTCAATTAAATAAAATATGTAATTATTTTAATTGGCATTGAGCAGTCCGAACCGACGACAGCAGCCCCGGAAAACTAATCGGTCCACCACCTACCCCATCTAAATCCTAGACCTACCGTTTTCTACCCACACCTTTGGCCACATCATCCCACCCAACCATTGTCGCCACCTCACCCTCCCCTATCCCCAACCAATAGACAACTGCCACCTAATTCTAACCCCTCTCTCTCCCCTCCCTGGCCCACCTAACCTCACCCACCTCCACTCCAGCGGCCAGGCAACCTCCCACGCACCCGTGCAGCCACCTCGGGATCCTGCCCGCCAGTGGCGGTCCCTCCACCAACCCCCTGACAGGACCCACCTCCATCTCCTTCCTCTCTCTTCTCTCTCGCGCCTTGCCTCACCTGCAAGCGCACCGCCTCTCCTTCTTCCTCCTGCGCCACCGCCCTGGCCGTTCCCCTCCACTGCACCCCGCTCCTCGGCCCGCCTCCGCGATCCTCCTGCAGCGCGCCAGCCCGCCCCTCCAGCCTTGCGCGTCGCCTGCAAGCTTCCCGGCGACCACCGCCTCCCTCCGAAACGCCTTGCCTCCCCGCCTCGCCTCACCGCCTCTCCCTCTGGCAGCGCTCTTGCCCTCTCTCAGCGGCGCCCGCGCCGCTTTCGCGTACAGCGCCTGCAGCCGCTCCCGCCCGCGTCAGCCAGCCGCGCGTCCCAGCCGCCGTTCGCCTTGATCGTCGAGCCTCCCTCCAGCTGGCTCCTCCCACGGACCGCCCGCATAAGCTCGCCTCCGCGCCGCTGGCGGCGCCGCGCCCGGCACTTCGCCGACCCCGCCTCCGGAGCCCATGGCGGCCTCCGCCCGCGCGTGCCCCACCTCCCGCCCCTCCGGCTCCGTCCAGCCCAGCGTCAACCGCCCTCGCCGCCTCGACCTCGCTTCGCCGGCGCCGCTCCCTCCTCGCCGCGGGTTCGCCGCCACACCCCTCGAGCCGTCGCCCGGGCGCCGTTAAACCACCCGCGAGCCCGTCCGGCGAATCTCCGTCGTCCTCCAGCGGCCCGGCCCACCTCACCGGCCCGCCCGTCATCCTGGGCCCCGCACGTGTGCTCGTGTATCGTGTGCTCGTGTATGTGTGCTGTGCGTGTATGTGCCATGGGAGTATGATGCCGTTCGATGACCGTCTGAGGCACCCCAAGCTCGCATAGCGACCCTCGGCGCGAGCCCCATGACCGACAAGCGCGCCAAAGCAGCAAACACTACACGCGGGATACCGAGGATTCCAACATGGGACCGGAAACACAACCTCGACCGTCAAGTTTTCCCTCCCGGACCTCCGGGCGGGACCTCATGATCTCCATCACGGAACCGAGAATGCCGCGACCGAGCCAAGTCCGCTTCACGGAAACCCCGCGCCAAGATCTCCTCTGGACCCGAAGCCGTCAAGACCACAGAACCCGACGCCGGCAGGATCATCGCCGCGGAACCGAAACACATGTCGACAAGTGCTTCTCGAGGCGCCATGACGACGCCCCGGTTGTCAAGACCGCCTCGATGGCGTGGGACCCGACGAGACTGCGCGGCGACAAGAACGGCACCGCCGGAAGAACGATGCGCCCACACGAGACTACGGCGACAAGTTCTGCTCCCGGACGCCAAGAACTACCCGTCTGAGGAGAAGAGCGATCCGCGGAAGCGACCTCGCGAACCACAGACCCCGAGACGGACCACAGACCCGGAACCCCAAGGCGTTGACCACCCCTAATGTGCGAACCCCTTTAAAACCCTAATTCCATAATATAATAACAACTCGTTGCATTTAATTGTCATCTCGCATGCATCTCATTGGTTTGGGGCCTTATGCGATTCACCTAATAATTAAATATGGGGCCCATATGCGGCAAATCTAGTCTCATATCGGCCTCATTTAAACTTGTGTAGCGAACGGTATCTTATCTTGCCTTGCTAAACAACATTTAAATTGCGGGGCTTCTAAATAACTTGAACCATCTAATATTGTGGGACCCGGTTCCACTTAATATGACCTAATTGCATCCTTGCCTTTTCATTCATCATGCATGCATCATGCCGATCTTACGCCGTTGTATTGAATATTGCATCCGGTGTTTCTTCTAGTGTTTTGCTTCTTGGGATTGGACCGTTGAGTTGATGTGAGCTTCCCGATCTTCGGAAAACCTTCGACAATGTTTTCGGTGAGCATCTCCCCTTTCTACCTATCTTACTTTTATAGTCTTTATTCCCACCTGTTGATCTATTGCTATCTGTGTTGCGATGCTTTAGTTTCCGTACCCGTGATATTTCCCTGCAGCCTCATATTGCCTTGGACACACCCTATTACTTGTTGTTTGGTAGATAGTTGGACTTGCGCGTAGTTGCTTGCTCAGTCTTGATGTGTGTCGCCATATGCCACGATTCTTGATGTATTGCCGCATGATGTTGATGTTGGAGATGATTCTAGTTTTACTTATCGTCACTTTAATTTCTGTTTAACAACTAAAATTGAATAAGCGAGGCATCGGTGGGTGATAGATAATATTTGGTTTCGAGCCCACTTGTGTCCGTAAGACCCCGAGTACTTGATACTGTTCCTTGATTTTCGCGCTATCCACATCCGGGAGGTATATGGGACCCACGAGCGAGCTTGATTCAGTCTTATTTCTTGGGGCCACAACTAGTTTGAGGTTTTATTTACGATCTGTACTTATGCCATGTTTTACTGCTTTATACGATTGTGCGATCTTGCACCTTTGTCTTTATTTAGGTTCGGAATGTTTACGGTGTCGACAAGCCCAGCCACACTTTGGGTTCCCGATTAAACTGACCATTATCGCAACCTTGAGGCCGCCTCGAGCTTGCTTACTCCGTTCGGATTCTACTCAAAGGGTGGCCCCTGAAATATTCGAATCCTGTGATTGTTCGATCGTGAAAGCCTCGTTGGGTTTTGATTTGGTTTTCCGAGGTTGATCGGCGTGTGTTGCTATTGGTGCACCCGGTAGGTAAAACTTTTACGAAAGCCGTGTCGCGGATATGGACGACTTGGAGCACAGTATCTCGATCATAGACAAGCATAACTAAAGTTTACTGCTATTAATTTGACTTATAATGACTAGTAATCAGCTTCACTATAACGGAATGGCTAAATAATACTGCCCACCATTGCTTGTTCGGTTGTCGCTTGCGACAAATGTATCTGACTAGTAAGTATTGCAACTTCTAGCGAAATGGCTGAATAAAATTACCAACAAGCTTTGGGTTTTGGGATTATCTCATGCTATATGTATCTGATTAGTAAGTACTGCCACTATAACGGAATGGTTAACTAAAAGTGCCCACTGCTTACTTTATCAGGACGATTATCTAAATCTGACTAGTAAAGTGCCACCACTATAACTGAATAAGTAAAACGCCCTTGTATGCGTTCCTCGGTTGACTTCCTCGTTTGGTCTCGAGAAGCGCCAGATGGGTTTGTTTGATGATAGTCTCGAGTTGGATCCGAATAGGTTTTTCTTACCCTCTCGATAACCGGTTGTATCGAGTCTCTATAGGTTGTTCGATTAACTTCTTGCTGCCGCTCGATCCACCATACCTATGTGGCGAGGACCGAATTCTAGCCTCGCCGTGTCTTGGCCTCGATCTTGGCGCTCCTTCTTTGTTTTCTTTGCCCTTTGTCGGCACCCTTTTGTTAAGCAGGTTTTGAGATCGGCCGTTAGCGAGGTTACCCTTCCGGCTTGGCACAGGCAGGGTTATGGGCGCCATTGGTTATTCTTGGGGCTCTTAGCCCATTTGCTTCTTGTCCGTAGTCGGACGCTCTACGTTTTCAAGGTGATTTGGATCTTGTATATTATATCGTATTCTTGACTCTTTGAGTCTGTTATATATATCTGATACGTGGGTCCCATCGAGGCTGTTGTGTAATGTTATTACTTGCTTTCCACCCATGCGAAAGTGCTTGGTGAGCACCTTTGAATCGTTCCTATCGGGTTTGGTGAATTTTGCTCAAACTTGCATAGGTCGATTCGAGTGTTACTGATGGTATCGAGCCAGCCGGTTGCGATACCCCACAAGTCCATTTGTGGGATAACCTAGCTAACGGCCGAAGTAGAGTGTCAAAACTATTTTTGCGAAATCGGTTAGATAGTTCTGATTAGGTCTGATTTTATTCCTTACCCCTCTGCTATTCTCCTCTTACCCCTGCGTGATTTGAACCTACCCCTTACCTTTTTCTTCGAGTCCAGGATTTCTCGTGGTTGGTTTTCCGTCGTACCTTCAGGGTTTCGCTTCCTCTTCAGATAACGGTGTTGCTACATCCGGTCTTCATGCTATCCGAGAAATCCTCCATCTACGGTGTTACCATTCTTTGTTCTTTGTTTGTGCCTTCCGGTGTTTTCCGGCGACATTCTCATGAGATCCGATCTGATGCATCACTCCTTTGTTTCCGAACCTCGCTTGTCGAGATCTTCAGTCTGATTCCGAGAATGGTTGCATGCTTTTTCACTGATTGTGCGGAGTAATAGTTTGGGTGCGTGATGGATTGGCCCCCATGCCGACTACCCCTTCTATTCGCTTTTTGTACATTGAAGTGGATGAGAATGCATCGGTTCCATCTTTCTATCAGTGTTAGAGGTGGCTTTATTTGTTGATGCCTCTACCTTCGACCTTTTGTTTCCGGAGTGTTCCCTCGTCGATCACGGACAACGAACTCTTGTTAGTGGTGTCGGGAGGATCTACACAAAGCGCGAAGACGGAGAACGCCGACCTTCCTTCCGGTACCATGAGGCGGATCTCGAGGGCGAGATCCATTGTTAGTGGTGTCGAATTGTGGCATCCCGCAAAACCGCTACTAGAAAATCGCGTTGATTTGTGCATTGCATCGTCATCATCATGCATTGTTTGCCAAAACTATGTTTGCAAAACCCGTCTTTGTTTTCTAAGCGGCCATCTTTATTCAAACGCCAAAACCCCGGGGCTCCGGAGTATTTTGTTTTGTTGCATTCGGTTGCAAGCGGCGATTCAATTAAATAAAATATGTAATTATTTTAGTGGGGGCAGTCGAGCGACCGACCAGACCCTTGAGAAAACTCATCGGTCCACCACCTACCCCATCTAAATCCTAGACCTACCGTTTTCTACCCACACCCTTTGGCCACATCATCCCACCCAACCGATGTGCGCCACCTCACCTCCCCTATCCCCAACCAATGAACAACTGCCACCTAATTCTAACCCTCTCTCTCTCCCTCTCCCTGGCCCCACCTAACCTCACCCACCTCCACTCACTGCCAGCAACCTCCCACGCACGCACCGTGCAGCCACCTCGGGATCCTGCCCCGCCAGGCGGTCCCTCCACCAACCCCACGCGCCAGGACCCACCTCCATCTCCTTCCTTCTCTCTCTTCTCTCTCGCGCCACGCTCACCAGCGCCCACCGCCTCTCCTTCTTCCTCCCTGCGCCACCGCCCTGGCCGGCCGTTCCCCTCCACCGCATGCCACCCCGCTCCTCGGCCCGCCTCCGCCGGTCCTCCCTGCCAGCGCCAGCCGCCTCCCAGCGGTCGCGCCCTACAAGCTTCCCGGCGACCACCGCCTCCCTCAGGACGCCCTTGCCTCCCGCCTCGCCTCACCGCCTCTCCCTCGCCCAGCAGCCTCGGCCGCCTCCTCTCTGGCCTTGGCCGCGCCCCTTGCCACTTCGCCGCCGTGCTGCGGCCGCTCCCGCCCGCGTCAGCCTTGCAGGCAGCGCGTCCCAGCGCCGCCGTTCGCCCGATCGTCCCCAACCTCCCTCCGGCTCGCCCGCCTCGCCAGCTCCTCCCGGACCGCCACCCCGCAGCTTCGCCTCCACCCGCTGGCCCAGCGCGCCCGCGCCAGCCTTCGCCGCGACCCCGCCTCCGGAGCCGCAAGCGGCCTCCGCCCGGCGCCGTGCCCCTCGCCCCGGCTCCGTCCGCCCGCGTCAACCGCCGCCTCGCCGCCTCGACCTCCGCTCGCGCCCGGCTCCCTCCTCGCAGGTTCGGCCGCGCCACCTCGAGCCGTCGCCCGGGCCGCCGTTCGACCACCCCGCGAGCCCGCGTCCCGGCGAATCTCCGTCGTCCACCTCCCGCGGCCCGGCCCCACCTCACCGGCCCGCCACGTCATCCTGTGGGCCCGCTGCACGTGTGCTCGTGTATGCGTGTGCTCGTGTATGTGTGTGCTCGTGTATGTGCCATGGGAGTATGATGCCGTTCCGATGACCGTCCTGAGGCACCCCAAGCTCGCCAACGACCCTCGGCGCCGAGCCCCATGACCGATAAGCGCCCCAAAAGCGGCAAACACTACACGCGGGATCCGAGGATTCCAACATGGGACCGAAACACAACCTCGACCGTCAAGTTTTCCTCCGGACCTCCAGGCGGGACCTCATGATCTCCATCACGGAACCGAGAATGCCGCGACCGAGCCAAGTCCGCTTCACGGAAACCCGGCGCCAAGATCTCCCTCTCGGACCCGAAGCCGTCAAGACCACAGAACCCGACGCCGAGCAGCGGGATCATCGGCGCGGAACCGAAAACACATGTCGACAAGTGCTTCTCGAGGGCCATGACCACGCCCCGGTTGTCAAGACCGCCTCGATGGCGTGGGACCCGACGAGACTGCGGCGACAAAACGGCACCGCCCGGAAGGAACCGATGCGCCGACACGAGACTACGGCGACAAGTTACGCTCCCCGGACGCCAAGAACTACCCGTCTGAAACGAGAAACGATCCCTTGAAGCGACCTCGCCCGAACCACGGACCCCAGGACCGGACCACCCGGAACCCCAAGAGCGTTGACCACCCCTAATGTGCGAACCCCTTTCCGAAACCCTAATTCCATAATATAATAACAACTCGTTGCATTTAATTGTCATCTCGCATGCATCTCATTGGTTTGGGGGCCTTATGCCGATTCACCTAATAATTAAATATGGGGCCCATATGCGGCCAAATCTAGTCTCATATCGGCCTCATTTAAACTTGTGTAGCGAACCGGTATCTTATCTTGCCTTGCTAAACAACATTTAAATTGCGGGGCTTCTAAATAACTTGAACCATCTAATATTGTCGGGACCCCGGTTCCACTTAATATGACCTAATTGCATCGCACCTTGCCTTTTCATTCATCATGCATGCATCATGCCGATCTTCTGCCGTTGTATTGAATATTGCATCCGGTGTTTCTTCTAGTGTTTTGCTTCTTCGCGGATTGGACCGTTGAGTTGATGTGAGCTTCGCCCCGATCTTCCGGGAAAACCTTCGACAATGTTTTCAGGCGAGCATCTCCCCCTTTCTACCTATCTTACTTTTATAGTCTTTATTCCCACCTGTTGATCTATTGCTATCTGTGTTGCGATGCTTTAGTTTCCGTACCCGTGATATTTCCCTGCAGCCTCATATTGCCTTGGACACACCCTATTACTTGTTGTTTGGTAGATAGTTGGACTTGCGCGTCGTAGTTGCTTGCTCAGGTGCTGATGTGTGTCGCCATATGCCACAGTTGCTGATGTATTGCCGCATGATGTTGATGTTGGAGATGATTCTAGTTTTACTTATCGTCACTTTAATTTCTGTTTAACAACTAAAATTGAATAAGCAGAGGCATCGGTGGGTGATAGATAATATTTGGTTTCGAGCGCCCACTTGTGTCCGTAAGACCCAGTACTTGATACTGTTCCTTGATTTTTGCGCTATCCACATCCGGAGGTATATGGGACCCCACGAGCGAGCTTGATTCGATCTTATTTCTTGGGGCCACAACTAGTTTGAGGTTTTATTTACGATCTGTACTTATGCCATGTTTTTTGCTTTATTTACGATTGTGCAGTCTTGCACCTTGTCTTTGTTAGGTCGAATGTTTACGGTATCGACAAGCCCAGCCACACTTCGGGTTCCCGCCATGACCATTGTCGCAACCTTGAGGCGCCTCGGAGCTTGCTTACTCCGTTGCGGATTCTACTCAAAGGGTGGCCCCTGAAATATTCTGAATCTGTGATTGTTCGTCGTGAAAGCCTCGTTGGGTTTTGATTTGGTTTTCGAGGTTGATCGGCGTGTGTTGCTATTGGTGCACCCGGCGGGTAAAAACTTTCAAAGCCGTGTCCATGGATATGGACGACTTGGAGCACGATATCTCGATCATAGACAAGCATAACTAAAGTTTACTGCTATTAATTTGACTTATAATGACTAGTAATCAGCTTCACTATAACGGAATGGCTAAATAATCCCCACCATTGCTTGTTCGGTTGTCGCTTGCGACAAATGTATCGACTAGTAAGTATTACCTTCTAGCGAAATGGCTGAATAAAATTACCAACAACTGCTGGGTTTTGGGATTATCTCATGCTATATGTATGTCGATTAGTAAATCGCCACTATAACGGAATGGTTAACTAAAAGTGCCCATTGCTTACTTTATCGGGGCGATTATCTAAATCGACTAGTAAAGTGCCACCACTATAACGAATAAGTAAACTGCCCAATGCGTTCCTCGGTTGACTTCCTCGTTTGGTCTCGAGAAAGCGCCGAGATGGGTTTGTTTGATGATAGTCTCGAGTTGGATCCGAATAGGTTTTCTTACCCTCTCGATAACGCCGGTTGTATCGAGTCTCTATAGGTTGTTCGATTAACTTGCCGCCTTTCGATCCACCATACCTATGTGGCGAGGACCGAATTCTAGCCTCGCTGTCTTGGCCTCGATCTTGCGCTCCTTCTTTGTTTTCGCTTTGCCCTTTGTCGGCACCCCTTTTGTTAAGCAGGTTTTGAGATCGGCCGTTAAGCGAGGTTACCCTTCCGGCTTGGCACAGGCAGGTTATGGCGCCATTGGTTATTCTTCAGGGCTCTTAGCCCCATTTGCTTCTTGTCCGTAGTCGGACGCTCTACCGTTTTCAAGGTGATTTGGATCTTGTATATTATATCTGTATTCTTGACTCTTTGAGTCGCTGTTATATATATCTGTTCTGTGGGTCCCATCGAGGACTGTTGTGTAATGTTATTACTTCGTTTTCCACCCGCACGAAAGTGCTTGGTGGGCACCTTTGAATCGTTCCTATGCGGGTTTGGTGAATTTTGCTCAAACTTGCATAGGTCCGATTCTGAGGGTGTTACACATTATCATTTAGTGGGATATCCAAATAACAATCTTCCAACGGTGGCAAATCAAGCATTTCATAAATCTTCCTAGGCATAATAGAGACACTAGAACCAAGATCACATGAAGCTTTGCGATCAAAGTCATTCACTTGCATATTAATAATGGGTTCCCAACTATCTTCAACTTTCTTAGGAATAGAAGCTTGTGTTTTATCTTCTCTTCCTTAATCTTAACAAGAGCATCTGTAATGTGTTTGGTGAAAGCAACATGCATATCACTAGCATCAGGACTTCCAGCAAGCTTTTGTAGGAACATAATCACTTCCGAAATATTGCAACCATCAATATCAAAATCAAATTTAGCATCACTAGTAGTAGGCTCAATAGGCTTAGGCATAGTAGGAGGAGGAACAGAGACTACTTGTGGTTTAGTGGTGATGGTGCACACACTATTGTTTCTATCAATTCAGCTTCCCTTTCCCACTTAACATGAAGTTGACCTAAAAGCCTAACATTTTCATCTATAGTAACTTGTATGGCATGAGCAGTAGCAAAGGTATTTTCATAGTTTCAGGTTTAGCGGCCATTTTATTAATCAAGGAAGACTGAGCTTCAAACAAAGAGGATATATTTTTCTCAGCACTCAAATTTTTTGACTGTAAACTAGGAATTTCTCTATTCAGATTCTCAAGCTGATGGCTAATGTTTTTCAAGATAATAGATTGTTCCTCCATAGTTTTAGTGAAAATCTTATTTTGCTCATATTGCATCTGCATAAAATTCTTAGTGGATCTCTCTACTTCTAGGATCCTTTCTTCACTAGGCATTCCAGATCTACCATGATAAATATTTCCACTAGGAGGATAAGGCCTATAATTACCATAAGTATTGTTGCCAAAATTGTTGTTTCTAATGAAGTTCACATTACCTTGCTCTTTTTGAGCAACCAAAGAGGCTAAGGGAACACTATTAGGATCTAGAGGAGCTTTACCATTAACAAGCATAGCCATAATAACATCAGTCTTATCACTCAAAGAGGAGTTTTCCTCAACAGAATTTACCTTCTTACCATATGGAGCTCTCTCAGTGTGCCATTCAGAGTAGTTAACCATCATATTATCAAGGAGTCTACTTGAAGCACCCAAAGTGATGCTCATAAAAGTACCTCCAGCAGCTGAATCCAACAGGTTTCTTGAGGAGAAGTTCAAACCTGCATAAAAAGTATGGACAATCATCCAAGCAGTGAGACCATGAGTGGGACAATTCTTAACTAAATATTTCATTCTTTCCCAAGCTTGAGCAACATGTTAATTATCAAGTTGTTTAAATTTATAATATCACTTCTCATAAATATAATCTTAGCAGGAGGGTAGTTGTAACATCCCAAAAATCATGATTTCAAAGTTTGCATATCATTCATGCATTTATAATCATTTTAGGATCATGTCCTCAAAATCAGAAACTTTGTGATCTATTATTTTATGCAAGCAAGGCAATAGCCTTAATGCTACACTCTAAAAAGAGAATATTTGTTTTGACAAGAAGAGATTTGATCTTATGATTGATTGTTATTTCCCAAAGCTTGGACAAAGATTTTCAAAACAAAATATGAATTTAAAACCATCCATATGTATTTATTAAATAAGTGATAAAGACATTGTATATTTTTAAATTCCAATAGGCCAAAGTATTTTGAGTGAGAAACTTTGTTCTGTAACCAAAAAGGTGCAAGTTCTACTTTACAAAAATTCAGAACAAGTTTGAATTCAAACCCATTTGAAAACCATTTGAAATTGAATCCAGAAAATCAAAACAGAAAAAGATAACAGAAAAGGAAAAAAGGTTGGCGCCAGCATTTGAGCCCAATAGCCAGCCCACCCGGGTTTTCCCTCTCTCTCTATTTTTCTCACCGCACCCGCGCTATCCAGACAGTCAGTGATCAGTGGACCCTCGCCAGGTCACCTCCTTCTTCCTTAATTCACGCCCACGACCACGTCGCCGACTGTTTCCTCCGCCATCACTACCACGCCATAAAATCGAGTTATTGCCGATGATTACGTGCGCGATCCTCGCCCCGGCTCCGGCTACAAAACCCCCTCCCCACCCCACATCTTTCCCCTCACTTCCCTCGCTCGCTTCGCCACCAGGCTGCTCGCATTTGAGCTCAAACCACCGCAGTACCGACGACCTCCGGCGGCGAAATCCAGTGAGCCCTCTCCGCCCCTTGCCTCATGGTCTTTCTAGCACGTTCCCTGCATCCGTGCGCGTCGTTTAACACCGCTGATGTGTGCTAGGACAAACCCCGAACGTCGCCAACGTCGACGACTGCGCGAGCCCGACGAAGCACTCAACTCCGACGAGCTGTTCTGGTTAGTCCCGAGCGCGCCTTGCCCTCTCTTTGATACTCACATGACCAGCATCGCTTCCTGCATCTGACGCACTGCTTATTTCTCTCTGGCATGATCTACATCCTCGGCAACATCGACGAACAGCCGTGCCCGACGCCTTCACGAACTCCGGCGAGCAATCCCTAACGAC
Source organism: Avena longiglumis (assembly GCA_030063025.1). Lineage (NCBI taxonomy): Eukaryota > Viridiplantae > Streptophyta > Magnoliopsida > Poales > Poaceae > Avena > Avena longiglumis. The sequence goes on from CP125976.1 coordinate 522,290,888, forward strand.
TCCGAGCGCCCCTCCGCCAACGAAGACCACCTTGAGCATCAGCATCGTCACGCGAACATCGTGAGCTACCCCACTGCCCTTCTCGCTTCCTATAACGCCGGCGACATCACCGTCTGACCGCGCCGCCGCCAGCCACCGTCGCAGCGCCGCTGACTTTTGGTTCGTTTGATGTGGGCCGTTAGATCTAGATCGGGCGTGTAGGAATAGATCACTTAAGCGAAGAGGTAAGTTAGATATGAGCCGTGCTATGCGTTTTAATACAACGATCCAGAAAGCCTGATCCGCGCGAATCAGTATCGACTAATCAGATAGTGCCGCGTGGCCTGTAGTTTAATTTAAAATCTGGAATTAGATCTATTAGATGTTCAAACTTGCAAAATTCATAACTTTTGATCCACAAGTTCAAATTTTGCAAATTTTATATCATTGGAATCAGGAGAAAGAATTCTACCCAACCATGCACTTTGTTTAATCAATTGCTTCTGTAAAATTGGTTATTTTTGCAGAGACATTTGTAGGCTTATTTTGAGTATAGAAATCATTTGAAAAATGTTTTAAAGACTAAATAAAGTTTATTTAGTATATATTTGTTTTGTTTGTGATTCAGTACTATTCCACTTGTCTTGTTTGATTTAGAAAAATCATCACATGGCATCTGCATGCATTCATATATTTTTGCTTGCTTATTTTGATATGTGAATTTGGTGCTATCATTTTATGTGTAGATTTTGGTACTCCCCCAACTACCAAGGCAATTGGTCCTTCATAATTTTATCCCAATATTTTGACTATGCATTAGAAATATTTTGTATAGGGCTTGCATGAATATTTTGCTAAGTATCTATATGCTATGCTTGGGAAATCCTAGTAGTTGTAGAATTGTTAGAATTTCCTCTAAGTTAAGATACTTGCTATTTCCATGCTTAGCCTAGCTAGTAGTAACCAAGGGTGGATTATATATACATGCTATGGAAAATATTTCTAAGTCTTTGACTTATGTTTTGCTTAATAAAACAACTAAGTGAATGAAACACCTGGGTGGAATGGAAAGAATGGTTTATGTTGATTGGTTACACAAGGCCCATTTCTATGGTTTACCTTGTGTATCTCACTTGTGGAATGCCACCCAGGAACAAAGGGATTTGAGATGCCAAATGTTAAGAAGCTTCTAGTGCAGCCACATGGCATTATGGGCTCTGCCTGGATCATATATGTTGCAATAACTTAGCCATTTGGACAGTTGGTGGTAGTGGGATGACAGGTTGGAACGCTTCCATTTGGTCTAAGGGAAGGCTTCTGAAAGGTCCTGTCTTGGTGAAAATCAAGTCTTGTGGGGAAAGTGCACCACCTCTGCAGATGGAAGAAACTAAGTACTTAGTCGTGTCCCCGATAATGGACAATTTGAGCATCAAGACATGTAAGCTATCAAGAATCTCCTCATCCCAATTTTCTAAGTAAAAACTTGTGGTTGAAAAAGGGTGAAGGTTCACCAATTTCTATTGGTGGTTCCTTGGGAAAGTTTTTGCCAAACAAAAACTTAGTGTTTCCAACTGATAGGTAAAACCTATTTTGAGCAAAGCAAGCCTAAGCTACACTTAGCCAAATTCATGTAGTAACTAGATGCTAATATTCTACTAAGGTATCACTTGCCAATACTATTCCAATGTATTGACCCACTGTGGCTGTAACTTGTGATGTTGCAGGTTACTCTAATGATGATTAGGGGTTATGAGTCTACACTCAACATGCTTGCATGTGGCACATGAAGATGAAGACTTCTATTTTTATATTGTTAAGTTAAACTCTTGTACTAGCCTATGGTTATGGAATTGTAAAAGACTATGTTATATCTGGAATGACGATGTAATAATGACCTTTGTTTCTGTGTACTTGATCTTAAACTGTGGATGCTAGCAATTGATCCAGGGACTAGCATTGCAATCACAGGGATATTTACCTTTATAAAGGTGGGATCTTACAGTAGTACTTTCCAATAAAAGCATCTTTGCACTTAGTCCAAGAATCAATATTATTTTTAGGCAAAGATAAAAACCATTCTTTAGCTTTTCCTCTCAAGGAGAAAGGAAACAGCTTGAGCTTAATAATATCTCCATCTACATCCTTATACTTTTGCATCTCACAAAGTTCAACAAAGTTATTGAGATGGGCAGCAGCATCATCAGAACTAGCATAAGGAAATTGCTCTCTCATCACAAGATTCAACAAAGCAGGCTTAATTTCATAAAAGGTAGCATCAGGAGCAGGTGGAGCAATAGGTGTGCTAAGAAAATCATTGTTGTTGGTGCTAGTGAAGTCACACAACTTTGTGTTCTCAGCAGAGTTCATTTTGGCAAAGGTGGGCAAGCCAAAAACAGCAGCAGCAGCTAGAGCAGGAACTAATTTATTTTTTGTGTTTTTGAAGAAAGAAAGCAAACCAAACTAGACTATTTTTTATTTTTGAGTTTTTTAAAAGAGCCAAACAAAACCAAGCAAACTAAAAACAAAGTAAAGAGAAAGGAAGTGGAGGACTCCCCTTGTGAATACGTCCTTAGCCTCCCCGACAACGGCGCCAGAAATCCTGGTGCTTGACGGGGAGGAAGAATCTTGATGTCCCTTTATTCCCCGGCAACGGCGCCAGAAATCCTTGATGGAGCCCTGATGCTTGACGTGGGACACTTTGTTGGAACCCCAAGAGCAAGGTGTGATGAGCACAACAACAAGTTTCTCTCAGTAGAGACCGAGGTTATCGAACCAGAAAGAGGAAGGAAACGTCACACAGGTGTTGCAAACAACGTGGAGACCTGCACAAACTCAAGACTTTGTTCCAATGAATCGTGAGGTTGTCAAGCTCACCGATTTGTAACAAAGGATTAACTGTATGGTGTGGAAGGTAATGGTTTGCAAGTAAACAAGTAACAATGATGGAGAATGTATCAATGGTAAAGATTGGACCGGGTCCATAGTTCACTAGAGGTGCTCTCCTTAGATAAACAACATGGCATGAAGGGTAAACAAATTAAATAGGGCAATTTACAGGAACTAAGAAAGGCATAACAATGCAATACTAGTCGAAAGATCCTACGAGATTCGATTGGGCAATACAACAATATACATAGACCATCCAACTGCATCTATGACTAGAAGTCCACCTTCAGTTATCATCCGAGCCCCTCCAAGATTAAGTTGCAAGCAATGCACAACTACTTTAAGCAAAGTGTGTAAGGTAAACAATCCACTTGTTCCATGAACAAGAGACTGTTGTTTTCTCCCTGGTAGCAACAGATCATCTACAACCGAAGAGATTTCTGTCACTTTCCTTGGAAACTAGAGGCATGAACCAACTATCGAGCATAAATACCCCCTCTTGGAGTCACTAGTAACTACTCGGCCAAGATAGCTACTAACAACGGAGAGCATGCAAGATCACAAACAACACAGACATGATAGAATCATAAAGACAAAACCATTAACCAAACTAACATAATAATCTCAATATCCATTGGATCCCCGTAAACACAACATGTACAAATAGATTAGATCTTGATCATGAACGGAGCTCACAAGATCTATACATGAAATCACAAGAAGGAGATACAACCATCTAGCTACTACATGGACCCATAGTACAAGGTGGAACTACTCACGCATCATACCGGAGAGAAGGCTTCCGGGATGATTTCCCCTTCGGCAGGGTGCCGAGAAGAACTTCAGATCCCCCCGATCTAGGGACGATGGTGGCGGCGGCTACAGAAGGTTTCATGGAGTTTTGATTGGGTACTTAGGGTTTTTGTATCGGGGGATTCTTATAGGCGAAGAGACGAGGCCAGGAGGTGACCAGGGGGCCACACCCTACCCAGGCATGGGCCCACCCCTAGCCACGACTAGGGGGTTTGGCCGCCCTGGTTCGCGTCTCCGTCTCGTCTTCTGGATTCGTGTCCCTCATGGTAAAATATTGACTTTGGCTTTTGTCCCGTCCAATTCCGAAAAATATTGATTTTCTGCCTTTTTGGAACCAAAAACAGAAGAAAACAGGCAACTGGCACTGTGGCAACTTGTTAATAGGTTAGTTCTAGAAAAGATATAAAAACACCTCAAAGTGTAGACAAAGCAAAGCAAAGTAGATACTAAACAAGCATGGAACATCAGAAATTATAGATACGTTTCCGACGTATCAACGTATCTCATTGGCGTTGCTACTCCAATGCAAACTAAGTGTCATCTTGAGCTTAATCCAAAGGGTAAAGACGTGGACCAAAATATATACCGATCCATGATCGCTCTCTCCTTTACCTTTAGCATCTAGGCCCGATATCATGTTGAGTGTAGGAGTGTGTGCAAGGTACCAGCTCCTAAAGAAAGCCACTTAGTGGCGATCAAGAGAATCTTCAGATATTTGGTTGATTCCCCAAATTTTGGTTTATGGTATCCCAAAGGCTCCAGCTTTCTATGTGGTTACAGATTGATTGGGCTGGTGACAAAGATGATCGAAAATCAACTTCTGGTGCATGTCAATTCTTGGGCAGGTCTCTAGTGTGTTGGTCTTCAAAGAAACAAAATTGCATATCACTCTCAACCGCCGAAGCTGAATATGTTGCTGCTACAAGTGCTTGTGCACAATTATTATGGATGAGGCAAACTTTAAAGGAATATGGTGTCAATTGTGACAAAGTGCCTCTTTTATGTGACAATGAAAGTGCTATCAAAATTGCTTACAATCCAGTGCAGCATACAAGAACAAGACATATTGAGATTCACAATCATTTCATTTGGGATCATGTTGCTCGTGGCAATATTGCACTATCTTTTGTGAGCACGAAGAACCAACTTGCTGATATCTTCACGAAGCCTCTTGATGAAGCAAGATTTTTTTATTTGAGGAATGAGCTAAATATCATAGATTCAAGGAGCTTGGCTTGACTACACTTGCATACTCACTTAATCTTCTTCATGTATTTGGTTTAGATGCGGGCATAGACATAGGGGGAGTGTGGTCCTAATTGATTGGGTTAACCCTCCCCACATAACGCTGAAAGCAAGAACAATCATTTCCCTTAATATCATTTTGTGATATGTGGGTCATCGATGAGCATTGGTTTTGAACTCAAGATACATCTTCGCGGTGTCATACCATGCCATCCAACATGGTGGCTTCGGCCACCACTCTCTTCCTTGAGAAGAGTTGGTTTCTATTGGATCTCTTTGGTTTTTCTCGCATATCTCTTGTTCTTATGGAAAATACACCCAATTTTGGCTTTTGGTTGATTTGTTCTTGCAACTTTGGGTGTGTAGTACCATCTCAGTTTGTTGCTCTAAACCCAAGCCTTTTTTCCTCCTTGAACCATCTATTCTTGCACACAAGTCCTTATACACTTTCAAGGGGTTTTGCAAGGAGTGCTTCGGCCTGAATCTGTGTTTATAGAAATTCAGAGGCAGGGGGACTATCCGCCCCAAGTGGGGGCCGGATTATCTGCCCAGTAATCTGCCTTTAAGGGCTGGGCTCGGAGGAAGGGATCAAATGAGCAGCCAGTCCTCCCCAACCCGTGCTCTTCCCTAGCCATTGAGCCTCTCCTGAGTCGATTCGACCACGGATTATCCGGATATCCCGGATCTTCTTCCCACGCCTCGGTACCTTCTCCAGAGCTTTTCCTCCAATGAGTGAGGTCATCCATCTCCTTTGTATGGAAGTCATTGTTTTGGTGGAAATCTCGTATAAGCTACTTTGTGTTTCCTATGCTTGTTAGATTTAGTAGTATTACAACCCCTAGTGCCCGACCGTGTTGCCTTGGTGAATCTGGGTGGAACCAGAATTTTTTTCGGGGCGGATTATCCGCCGCCAGGCTGATAATCCGCCTAGAGACTCATTGTGCTGCTCGTTTGGTTCATATTTCACAATGCACATCTCCGGACCGTGGATTGTTTTCATACTATTTCTAATATTCCTCTCGGACTTGTGTGTATGCTTATCTCCATGCTACCTCTCCCATGATTTTCACAGTGTCTCAAGTGCTCCTAAGACCTACAAGCGTCCCGTGCGTCTGTTATCTCGTGCCCACTACGGAGGGTAAGTTTGTTGATGAAACTAAGGTCTGCAGTTGGCAAGAGAGTCGAACGGATGGCCGAGGCAACAAAGAAAGCCAAGAGGGTTGCATCTCGCAAGGGCAAGCAAGCAGTCCAACCAACTACAAGGTCATGGGCGTTGAGTACCCTCCATTTTCCAAGCCGATTATTATGCCGATGTTGATGTGATGGTCCTCCGAGGATTCCATGTTTTGGTGCTCTCACTTTCGGTCTATTCATGATAATGTTTATGCTACTCTCAAGATTTTCCCTATGCATCCTCTGAATATGACTGAGGCTCAAACCAAGGCAAGACTTCGTGAAGCCTTGGATGTGACCAATAATATGGGGTTGCATCACCTTATGACATTTCAGGTCCACTATGACTCTGTGGTGAAGCAGTTTTTCTCTACTCTTGTGATTTGCGGAGATGAGAATCTCACCATGAAGTGGATGACCGGGACAACTATGATTCAGTCAGACTTCCGTATCTTTGGTCAGTTCGTTGGGTATGCCTTTCATGGGCGTGACACAGCTTCTGGCCACCGCATCATTTCTCTGCTCAGTCCATCCAAGTATTGTTCTTGCTCTATGCCTGACATATGATGGCATTGCTGGTACATTTGCTGGGCTTTCTCCTTTGTATGCCACTCTTCTTGATTTGTTTCGGACAAGACCTCTCCAAGTGGGGAAACAATGATAAGATTCGTGGTCACTGGTTCCCTTGCTTGCTGGCGCATGAGTGTGCCACCAATGCTGGTTCGTCTACAGGTTACAAGTTGGATGTTATGGATTATATCTATCATGAGATAACTGATGATATGCTCAACCGGCTCTCCATCACGTATGCTCCCTTTATTATGATGCTCATCAAGCACATGTTGCCACATGAGGATTTTGGTACTGGTTTGGATGGTGTTCACAATCCCAAGAAGATCTACAACAAGGCTCAAAAGACCTCTCACCCATCCACTGCCCCTAAGTCCTTCATGCGTGATGCAAGGGCTAGTGGTCGTCGTCCCGCGGTGTCCCCAATGGCACGTGAGGTAAGCAGCTCAACTGGTTTCAGCGACACATCCTTTGCATGGGTATTGATACTCACAAGGGCCATATGAGGAGTACAGGAGGAGCCATGAACTAGCCCACACCCAGCAGCTCATTCTTCACCATGTGTCTGGGGCAACTGGCCATCCACCACCTCCTACAGCTCCGGAACTGTATGCTCAGTGGAACACATTAGGGATCAACTATGGAGAGCTCGAGAGTCACCTATTTCCTCCACCACCGAGGGCGCCTACTCCTCTGGTTGATGATGATGAGTATGATGACGAGGAAGGGGACGGGGATGACCACGACGAGGACGAGGACGAGGACAAGGAGGAGTGATCTTATGGGACGCTAGCATCGCTCTTCTTCCTTTTTGGCGTTTCGATGCCAAAGGGGGAGAAGTAGTTCTATTAGGTGTCGGATTTCCATGGGTCGGGCGCAAGCATTTGCCTCTTTATCATTTGTTTTCTCCATTTGCTTGCGTGTTCCCTTTTAGCATTGAACTTATTTGTGCTTGGTTTGTATAAGACTATGTCGTGTGATACTACTATTTATGCTCGTGAGTGGATTTCTAGAATTTTGGATTTATCTATGGAGTATGGTATTCTATTGAAGGCATATGGAATTATGGAGTTATCTATTGTTTGCGTCAATATGTTGGGATGTGTTTGAGGACTAATACTCTCATTATTCACATTGGCTATTTTCACATCCCGGTGGTATGACTATGTTTCCTAACTCGCCTTGTTTTAGTTGTCATTGTTATGAAATTGTCTTGCTCTTTAGTGTGTGCATTTGTATTCAAAGGCAAATTATAAATATGCACACATTTAGGGGGAGCCTCCTTCATTTCCTTAAGGTGTTATTAGTAGGTTTCATTGCAAATCCTAGTATTGTCATCTAACACCCAAAAGGGGGAGATTGAAAGAACATTTCATGATCCCTAGTGTTTTGTGTGTTAGATAACAATACCAAGGATTATTTAATGTGTGTTGAAGTGCTGCAGATCTGTACCTTGAAAAGGAGTTGGAAACTGTTTTTGGGGGGCGGATAATCCACCCCTACTAGGGGAGCGCAAGCGCGACTGTCATATGGGGGCTAATATCTCGGATTTTCCGGCCAGGGCAGTGTTTTGCCCAGGCGGATAATCCGCCTCCAAGGCGGATAGTTTGCCCTCAGATCTGTCTCAAAAGTTGCCAAGGCGCATCGCTCATAGAGGGGGCAGAGTTTCCCCCGGACTTTTCATCTCTGGGACGGATTTTCCCTAGGGGCGGATAGTCCGCCCCTTGGGGGGCGGATAATCCGCCCCCTCGAGGTTTTTCACCAAGTCAAGACCGGCGTGACCTTCTGTGTGGGGGGAGTACTTTCCCCCGGACTCTTCGCTGTATGATTTCCTGTATGGATAGTCCGCCCCCAAACTTCACCAACGGCAGATCTGTGCATGGGGTATTTAAGCCAGCCTTCCCCTCCTGCCAGAACTCTTGGTTCATTCGAAAATTTCAAGATCTGTTCTTCAAGCATCATCCAAGAGAGCTCCACCTTCATCCACCCAAAGGCCCCTTTCCTTGGGGAATCGAAGGAGGATGACTTGATCTTCAACAACTGCAATCAAGCACTTCATCTCCTCTCCATTCATTTGGAGAATCGCCGATCTAGTATTTCTTGCAAATATCTAGATCCTTGCTTTTGATTATATTGATAATCTTTGTTCTTGTGACAGCTTGTTGTCATTACAGGATCCCCCAATTCAGTTGTGGGTGTGTGCCCCGGTAGAGTTGTAAAGGCGCCGGTTCCCGCCTCGAAGGGTACCAATAGTGGAGAAGGTGGATCAGGCCTCTCGTGGCGAGATCCATCGGATAATAGGGTGAGGCCTATTGTGGCGTGGTGGTCTTAGAAACTCCCACCCCTCCAACGCAGATGTACTTCCCTTAACAAGGAAGGAACTGCGGGAAAACAAATCCATGTGTCTCCGCGTGGTCCACTATGGTTTCCTCTCTCCTCTCTTTACGTGCTTAGTAGCTAGGTTTGCATATAAGGAAATTCTCGTAGTTGCATATCTAGAGAATTTACTTTGTGTCAAGACTAAAATTGAAAAAGAACTAAAAATTGAGTAGCACCTATTCACCCCCCCCCTCTAGGTGCCCATACGATCCATTTCACCTTCCCCCTTCCGAATCGGTGAACCTTCTAGACCCTTCTAGAACATTCCGGTGAAAACACCGGAACCATTCCCAAACTCTGGATGGACATTCATTATATGAATCTTATTCTCCAGACCATTCCGGATCTCCTTGTGATATCCCGGATTCCATCCAAGACTCAACAACATTCAGTATTCTTACTCACATTCCATATCTACTAAACAACATCGAATCCTTAAGTGTGTCTCCTACGATTCGTGAATTATGCATATGACCGAGACTCTTGTCCGATCAATAACCAATAGAGGAATCTTGAAATTCATATGGCTCCCACATATTTATACGATTACTTTGTGATCGAATGAACCATTTACATATGATACAAATTTCCCTTTGTCTCGCGATACTTTACTTATCCGAGGTCTGATCGTCGGTATCTCTACATACCTAGTTCAACCTCATTACCAATAAGTACTCTTTACTCGTTCCTGTGATATGTGATCCCTTGTGAGCCAATCACATGCTTGCAAGCTAATTGGATGACATTCCACTAAGAGGGCCCAGAGTATATCTATCTGCGGTGACCCAACATACCACTATAGTCGTTGACATAACACCAATGAAACACCGTTCACTAGTATTACATCCCTCAGAATGGCACAACAGAAACACGGCGGGTTCAATACATGGCTAAAGGTTACAACTCACTCTTTACACAAGATCCAGAGAACACTCTAGGTTAAAGAGAGAGAGAAAGAACTTCTTATGGAGAAGAATCAAAGATAAACAACGCAAAAACTATTATACTGTTAAAACTAGTATTTTAACTAAGGAGTTGGCATTGTTGCTATTGCAATACACTACTGAATTAGGTTCGTTGGCTCGAGATTATATTCCTACCTAATCAGTAACTTCGTCTTCACTTGAGTTGATGTATATGTTGACTTCCTTGACTTCATTGAAGAGCTTTAGCTTTTGATGATTCCTGGAGCATAACTTGGTGTATACATCGTCTTAATGGCTTTAATCTAGCAAGGGTTAAGAAGATACTTTGACGAGCGCATCAAAGAAATTCACTAGAAAAGGAGTGTTTGATGCACTATAACTACAGCCACAGACAGTAGGTCGTACGCAATGCAAATTTTCATAAACATTTCTTCAAAGGTTACTTTTATTATGAAAAGCTATGTCCGTCAATGTTCACGGGTTTACCAAAACTTTCATGGAGTTCCTTTGCCGCCGCGTTCGCAGCTCCTTCCCGAAACAGGGAGTAACAAGTTACAGTTATTACACTCTGTAGAGGTGCGTCACTTTACCCATGAGAGATCAACTCTTTGTTGCACAACCGGGCAGCTTAGTCCCATACAATTCCATGATGTGGGCCCGGAAGATGATCCAAGCCAATCATCGCCCTTCGACCTCGCATGCCTCCTTGGTGTACACCATTCCCACATAAAGAATTACGGCAATGGTTTGTACAAACCGTTGGATGCCAGAACTATCATGGGACGTTGAGGGTTCCCACCCATATGCTGCATATCCTCTACGAATTACCAATTAATATGCACGCTTCAAGGATAACAGCCACGACCTGCACATCCGGCTTCATGCGAGAGGAAGCAGATACAGCTGACTTCTCCATCCCATTCCAAATATCATGGTCAACGCATAATATATGGCGCAAGAATCACTAGCGACATTGGTCGTTAATTCCTAGGTGATATAGTTCTGAACAATGGTATTCCAACTGTCAGATTTAATAGATTAGATGATCACCCTGGATCAATAACCAATAGTTCACATTATTATCGAAAATAGTGTTTTTAGACCTTTTTCAAATGCAGGTGATAACAACACTGGATTTGTAAAATACTTTACAAAAAATAAACAAAGGACATGAGCAAGTGTGAACTTGCCTTTTGTGATTGCAAGATTATGCACTCACGGTCTTCGAGTCAAGATAAGATCCAAAATCAAATCGGATCATTGGTCCCAGTAAGGACTAATGTTTAAAGAAGCAATATGCTTTTTGCATAAGTAATGTGATGCACGTTCTAAACGCAAAATCCGGAATACATTGTCCTAGGGTTTGGATTCCGAAAATTGTTACTTTGGAATGTGTGGTCCTTTTAGATAAGTTTCACATTTGTGCTTCTATTAGAGCTTATGAGTGGTTGTGAGCAACACATATGTAGAAATAAAATATATACTTATGATATACTAGTCAAAAATTGCTTATATAAGAGTTCTTGTTTGAAGTGGCAAAAAGAATATCCTTCGAATAAAAGGTTTCTCTTCTAAGGTCTAAACAAGCTTTATGGTTAGTTCAGTTGGGTAGTCATATTTATGTTTGCTCGAATGGTTTGGGTTTGAGATGTTTTATAACTTATCTACTTGCACCAAAGTTAACTATAAAACATATAATAATGTTTATAGTATTATATTTAGATTCTTGGAGACTAAAGTTAACTTTAACTATAGATAGTTTTGAAAGTATAATACTTATAACATTTGTACCTTGTGTATCTGGAATGTTTCCTTTAAGTTACTTAAGATTGGTGATCCTTTTACTTGGTGTAGTGGTTTCTTGATTCTATAATGGAGTAGTATCATTTAACTTTTATAGATGAGTGATTATAGTTTATAAATCAAGATGTATTATCACTTAACTACTTTTGAAATTTTTATAGTGTTGTGGTAGTTTTTGTAATTTGGTAGTTAACATAGATGGAAAGGATTTGGTGTATTTATAAATTGTTCTTGAAGGTTAATTTTATAAGTGGGAATCCTTTTAGAACATAATTTTTACTTAATGTAGAAGATAGTCTAATAAAAGGTATTTATAATATTTTAAACCATTATGGTTTTATATTATTAATATTTAAGACTAATACTATTTATTAGATTCAATTGGTTAATTTAGACATATTAGCAATTTTTTATTTACCCTTATATGAATTATTAATTAAGTAAATAAGTTTAAATTTGAGTTATTAAAGTATTTTAATTTTTTTATTTAATTCAAAAGTAGAATATTATATTTTTTAATATGTAAATATTATTTTTGTGATCATTTTGGTATATTACAATTATTTTTGTGATTTATAAATAATAAGATATGATTTTTACAATTCTTATTACTTTATAATTACTTAATAAATAATAAATATTTAATTAAGTGAAATAATAATGCATGATTATAATTTTAAATTATAATTCTTATTGTGCTAAGATTTTTGGTATTCTATTTATATTTTTTAATATTCACCATTTTTTAAATATAATTATTAAAGTTTTATTACTTATAAGACCTTTATTAATTAATATTTGTTTAAATAATTATCACAATAATATTTGATAATAGTTTTAAGTTATAGATTTTATTTTTCTGGAAATTTTCATATATTATACACATTTTTATGAATTACAAAGCAAAATTTATTAATTAAACAAGATTTAATCATTTATTTGATTTCTGGAATATTAATAATTAAGTTTATAACATTTTATCTATTTCTTAAATATGAAATACTTTTTACACCGCACCTAAAGCTAGCCTTAGTCACTGACTAGTGGGCCTATGTCTGAAGGGAATATGCCCTGAGAGGCAATAATAAAGTGTTTATTATGTGTATTCCAAGTATATGATAGATGTTTATTTTGCATGCTATAATTGTATTAATACGGAAACGTTAATACATGTGTGTTTAATAAACAAAATGTAAAGTTCCTAGTTATGCCTCTCTCATAAACTAGCTCGTTGATTAACAAGATGATCAAGGTTTCGATCATGGACATTGGATGTTGTTAATAACGGGATCACAACATTAGTGTAATGATGTGATGAACATTCATCCAAGTATAGCATTACGATCAAAGTCATTGAGTTTATATTGCTATAACAACTTATGAAGTGATCCTAATCCTTAGACCATGAGATCATGTCAATCACTAACACCTAAGAGTTTCTTGATAACATCAAACGTCACACCGTAATGTGGTGATTATAAAGATTGATTCGTAACTAATAAAGTGTTATGTTGAGGCTCATAGATCGAGAGTGGAATTTGTTCATCCCGATGACTGATAGATATACTCTGGGCCCTCTCGGTGATATCACATTGATTAGCTTGCAAGCAAGTGATTTGATCACTAGAATGTTATATCACAGAAACGAGAAAAGAGTGCATGTCGGTAACGAGATCAAACTAGGTATGGAGATACCATGATCGAATCTCGACATGTAATATATCGTGAAACAAAGGGATTAAGATACTAGCGTAAAGGTTCCGACGATCACAAGAAAGTCATCGTTGAATGTGTGGAGCCGATGGGTCTCAGATCCCGCTCGATTATTGATCCGAGAGGGGTCTCGATCATGTCCGCATTATTCACGAACCGTAGGGTGACACACTTAAGAGACACCGACATCCAATTGGAGCAAATGTTTCATGTCGAAAGAATGAACAAGCGCAGGAATTTATTTCACTAGATACCAAACAAAGTTTTCAGTGAAATTGCATAAAGTGGTTATGCATGTGAAATAGAATTCTAGCAAGGGTTATTTGTGAATGTTTGTCATTAAAGTAATTGACAAAATTCTGAATAAAATAAAAGAGTTTTATTTAATGAGAGTTTGCATTAAATTTGGTGGAAATTTAATGGGAATTTTGAGTGGACTTTGAGTGGAGGGAATTTAGGAGTTTTGTGAGTGGAGTGTCCACCCACATGAAGAGGGGGCAAGGGCAGCCCCATGCCTGCCACCCCCTTGGGGTTCCCCCTCCTCCTATAAAAGGAGCCCTCCTCACTTGTCTCTCACACCTCCTCGTGAAGGATCTCTCTCCCCCTCTAGAATTTATCCCCCATGGTCTCGGACTAGCGAGATACATGTTGCCGGTGGCTATTCGGCAAGAAAGAGTTGTGCTTCCGCTGCATCGCTGGAGCGAGGAGGCGGAGGTTGCTCGGTGCCTCGAACGTGTGTGCGAGCATGGATGTGCTGCTGATTTGCGACGCTAGGACTTCCTCTCGATCTTGAGATCGGCAAGAGATCGTCTACATCAACCACGAGTTGAACTCGTTAAGCTTTGTCGGTCTTCAAGGGTATCTTCTCTACGGATACACATCCGCCCGTTGTTTGTATCTAGTATATAGATCTTGGTATATAGTTCACATCGTAGGAAAATTTTTGTTTTCTATGCTGCGAACCCTTCAGTGGTATCAGAGCCGGATCTATGCGTAGATACTTTACACGGGTAGTACACATATGAGTATGTGGGCGATGATGATCATGTTGTTGCTCCTTTGTTGTGATTTTGGATATTGGTGGCATAGTGGGATGAAGCCCGGACAAACTTTACATGTCCTCGCACATGAGACCGTTTCCACGCTTGACATGCAACTAGTTTGCATAAGTGGCTAGCGGTGTCTGCCTCCTACTATAGTCAATATCTATTTTGCAAGCGAGTTGTCAACAATTTGATTATCCTCGTTGTGGTTCATGTTCGTAGGTAAGAACGGTTCTATCTCGAAAGCCCTAAGCCACGTAAAACTTGCAATGGATAAATTAGAGGCGTCTAGTTTAGATTGTTGCTGGGCTAGTGTTATGATATGGTAGTGTTGTAAGTAGAAGTATGAGATGATACTCTTACAACACACATAGCGTGTAAAATCCATAGACCTTGGATTTACACATATAGGTATGATAGTGATCATACCACGATGCACATGATAGAGATCATCTGCGGGAACCATATAATTTCACTAATAAACATATGATGTTTGGTTGCATCTTATATCGTTTTGTTAGCATAATAAGATGATCCCTCATTTAAATATCAAGATAAGAATGTGTTCTTCCTTTAGTATGCACCGATTATGTTTTCGTCGCTCCAAGACATCACGTGATGATCGGGTGTTCTTGGATCCACGACCATATTTCGGGTGTAAAACAGCTTACACGCAAATACTAAGGTTCTAACTTGGCGAGCCTAGCATGTATGACATGGCCTCGAACACGAGATCAAAGGTTAAGCATGAGTCATATAGTTGATATGATGCCCATTTGATGCTCGCTTTGAAGCTATACCGACTCACGTGATGATCGGACTTGGTGTAGTGGATTTGGTTCATGTAATCACCAAAAGGACACGAGGATGTCGCTTTGAGTGGGAGTTCATTCGTAATATAGATTAGTTGAACTCGATCTATCATACACTTAGTCTAAACTTTACAAATTGTAGATGGCACCACCGCTTTTAATTTCAATGTGTTCATGGAGAAAGAGAAACTAGCAACGAACGGTAGCAACTTTACTTGAATGGGCCATGAATTTGAGGATTCTCTCTCACAAAAGCAATATGTGCTAGAAGCCATTAGGCCCCCCACCTTTTGATGATGCCCCGACGAGGAGAAGAATGTCTATCGACTCATCGAGGACCACAACTTAGTTCATTGCGGCATATTGTATTGGCTAGAGCGAACTCAAAGCTTTGAAAACGGCAATGCATTTGATACAATGGGTGAGTTAAAATGATTTTCGACACACATGTCAGAGAGAGCTACAATGCTTGTAAAAGTTCTTTAGTCGATGATGGAAGAGCACAGATTAGTGAGCATGTACTCAAGATGTCGGGTTACCGATAAGCTTGTGTCCTTGGGAATATCGATTCCCATTGACTTAGGCATCCATCGTGTTCTCAGCCTGCCACCTAGCTACAAGAGCTTCGTGATGAACTATAATATGCAAGGCATGAAGAAGTCTCTCCCCGAGCTTCACAATGCTTAAAACTAGAAGTGGAGATCAAAAGGAACATCAAGTGTTGATGATCAATAGGAACACTGGTTTCAAGAAAGACAAGAAGGGAAAACGGAAGGAAGTAAGGGCGGCAAGCCTGTTGCCGAAAAAGAAACCCCGAGTTGGACCTAAGTCCGATTCGAAAGCTACTATTGTAAGGGACCGCCATCGAAGCGAATCGCCCCAAGTATCTGCATAAGAAGGCCGGCAAGGCAAACAAAGGTATATATGATATACATGTTATTGATGTGTACTTGACTAGTGCTCGCAGAGCACCGGGTATTTGATACGTTCGGTTGCTAATATTTGTAACTCGAATCGGGTCGCGGAACAAGCGACCGCTAGCAAGGGTGAGGTCAAGATGCGGCTCAAGAATGGATCAAACGTTGATGTAATCGCCGAACGCCCTCTCCACTTACCGTCGGGATTAGTTATAAACTTGAATAAATGTTATCTGGTGCCTCCACTGAGCATGAACATTGTATCTGGATCATGTTTGATGCAAAGTGGTTATTCATTTAAATCTGAGAACAATGGTTGTTCCATTTATATGAATGAAATCTTTTATGGTCATGCACCATAATGAATGGTTTATTTCATTAGATCTCAATGATAATGTTACACATATTCATAATGTTGATGCTAAAAGGATTAAACTTAATGATGATATATCCGATATATGTGGCATGCCGTCAGGTCATATTGGCATTAAACGATGAAGAAGCTCCATTCGGATGGACTTTTGGAATCACTTGATTATGAATCATTTGATACATGTGAGCCATGCCTTATGGGCAAGATGACTAGAACGCCGCTTTTCGGTTCAATGGAACAGGCGATGATTTATTGGAAATCATACATTCTATGTATGTGGTCCAATGAGTGTGTTTGCTTGAGGTGGATATCGTTATTTTGTTACTTTCACGGATGATTTGAGTAGATACGGTTATATCTACTTGATGAAACACAAGTCCGAAACCTTTGAAAAGTTCAAGGAATTTCGTAATGAAGTGGAAAATCATCGTAATAGAAAGATCAAATTTCTACGGTCCGACTGGAGGTGAGTATCTAAGTTACGAAGTTTAGCACTCACATGAAAGAGTGTGGAATTGTTTCACAACTCACACCGCGGAACACCACAACAGAATGGTGTGTGTCGGAACGTCGTAATCGTACTTTATTAGATATGGTTCGATCTATGATGTCTCCGACGGACATGCCTTTGTCATTTTGGGGTTGTGCACTAGAAACCGCTGCATTCACTTTAAATCGGGCACCATCTAAATCCGTTGAAAAGACACCAGATGAATTGTGGTTTGGAAACAAACCTAAGTCATCATTTCTTAAAGTTTGGGGATGCGATGTTTATGTGAAGAAACTTCAACCGGATAAACTCGAACCCAAAGCGGAAAATGCCTTCATAGGATACCCTAAAGAAACTATTGGGTATTCCTTCTATCACGCATTCGAGGGCAAGATTTTTGTCGCTAAGAATGGATCCTTTCTAGAGAAAGAGTTTCTCGAAAAGGTGTGAGTAGTCGGAAGGTAGAACTCAAGAGGTTGTGGAACCTTCTTCAAAGTATGGCGAGTAGCGCAGTCACGAAGTTGTTCCGGAGTTGGCTCCACCGTTGAAGAGGGAACTAATGATAATGATCATGAAACTCCGAAGAGAGTACTACCAACCTCGCAGGCAAACAGACGCTGCAGCCCCGAGCTGTACGGAAATCCGTCATGAATTTCATGGTTGATGAAAATAATGACCCTGCGACGATGAAGAAGCGATGATGAGCCCGATTCCAACAAATGGTTAGAAGCCATGAACCGAGATGGAATCCATGTATGAAAATCAAGTTTGGAACTTGGTGGAATTACCTCACCACCGAAAGGTGGAGAACAAATGGATTTTCAAAAGAAAACTGATGCGATGGTAATGTGACCATCTATAAAGCTCGACTTGTCGCAAAGGGTTTCGACAAATTCAAGGAGTTGACTACGATGAGACTTTCTCCCGTAGCGATGCTAAAGTCAGTTAGGATTATGTTAGCAATTGCTGCATATTTCGATTATGAAATATGGCAGATGGATGTCAAAACCGCGTTTCTCAATGGTAATATTGAAGAAGAGTTGTATATGATACAACCAAAGGGTTTTTTCGATCCTAAGGATGCTAACAAGGTGTGCAAGCTTCAGCGATCCATCTATGGATTGAAGCAAGCATCACGAAGTTGGAATCTCCGCTTTGATGAGGTGATCAAAGAGTTTGGATTTGTCCAAACTTATGGAGAAGCTTGTATTTACAAGAAAGTGAGTGGGAGCAATGTGGCATTTCTGATATTATATGTGGATGACATATTATTGATCGAATGATATAGAACTTTAAACAAAGTGTTAAAAGTTATCTAAACAAAGAAATTTTCAATGAAGGACCTAGGTGAGCGTCATACATATTAGGCATAAAGATCTATAGAGATAGATCTAGGCGCCTAATAGGGCTATCGCAGTACATACCTTGATAAGATTTTAAAGAAGTTTAAAATGCACGAAGTAAGAAGGGTTCTTACCTATGTTGCAAGGCAAGACATTGAGTAAGACTCAAAGTCCGGCTACAGCGGAAGAAAGAGAGACAATGGACAAAGTCCTCTATGCTTCAGCCATAAGCTCTATAATGTACGCCATGCTATGTACAAGACCGGATGTGGCACATGCTATTAGTTTGACTAGTAGGTACCAATCGGATCCGTGTTCGAACATCGATAGCGGTCAAGAATATCCTTAAGTACTTACGAAGAACTAAGGATATGCTTCTTGTATACGGAGGTGAAGAAGAGCTCGTCGCTAAGTGTTATGTCGCCGCTATCTTTGAAACCGATCCGATGACTCTAAGTCTCAATCCGGATACGATTTTCATGAATGGCGAGCGTTAGTTGGAGGAGCTCCAAACAACCTGTGGTAGCGGATCAACAACGGAGGCCGAATATGTTGCCGCTTGAGCGGCTCAGAAGCGCTTTGATGAATGAGTTCATATCCGAACTAGGAGTTGTGGCAAACGTTGGACCCAATGGTGATCTATTGTGACAACAATGGTGCCATTGCCAATGCCAAAGAGCCAAGGTCTCACAAGCATTCCAAGCATATTAAGCGCTTTTCACTCCATCCGTGAGCATGTCAAGGATGGAGATATAAAGATTTAGAAGTACATACGGATCTCAATGTAGCAGATCCGTTGACTAAAACTCTCCCTAGAGCAAAACATGATCAACACCGTAACTCAATGGGTGTTAGATTTATCACTATGTAACTAGATTATTGTCTCTAGTGCAAGTGGGAGATGAAGGAATATGCCCGAGAGGCAATAATAAAGTGTTTATTATGTGTATTCCAAGTATATGATAGATGTTTATTTTGCATGCTATAATTGTATTAATACGGAAACGTTAATACATGTGTGTTTAATAAACAAACAGAAAGTTCCTAGTTATGCCTCTCTCATAAACTAGCTCGTTGATTAACAAGATGATCAAGGTTTCGATCATGGACATTGGATGTTGTTAATAACGGATCACAACATTAGTGTAATGATGTGATGAACATTCATCCAAGTATAGCATTACGATCAAAGTCATTGAGTTTATATTGCTATAACAACTTAGGAAGTGATCCTAATCCTTAGACCATGAGATCATGTCAATCACTAACACCTAAGAGTTTCTTGATAACATCAAACGCCACACCGTAATGTGGTGATTATAAAGATGGATTCAGAACTAATAAAGTGTTATGTTGAGGCTCATAGATTGAGAGTGGAATTTGTACATCCCGATGACGGATAGATATACTCTGGGCCCTCTCGGTGATATCACATTGATTAGCTTGCAAGCAAGTGATTTGATCACTAGAATGTTATATCACAGAACGAGAAAAGAGTGCATGTCGAATTGAGATCAAACTAGGTATGGAGATACCGATGATCGAATCTCGGACATGTAATATATCGTGAAACAAAGGGATTAATATACTAGCGTAAAGGTTCCGACGATCACAAGAAAGTCATCGTTGAATGTGTGGAGTCGATGGGTCTCCAGATCCCGCTTCGATTATTGATCCGAGAGGGTCTCGATCATGTCCGCATTATTCACGAACCGTAGGGTGACACACTTAAGAGACACCGACATCCAATTGGAGCAAATGTTTCATGCCGAAGAATGAATAAGCGAGGAATTTATTTCACTAGATCAAACAAAGTTTTTCGGTGAAATTGCATAAAGTGGTTATGCATGTGAAATAGAATTCTAGCAAGGGGTTATTTGTGAATGTTTGTCATTAAAGTAATTGACAAAATTCTGAATAAAATAAAAGAGTTTTATTTAATGAGAGTTTGCATTAAATTTGGTGGAAATTTAATGGGAATTTTGAGTGGACTTTTGAGTGGAGGGAATTTAGAGGAGTTTTGTGAGTGGAGTGTCCACCCACATGAAGAGGGGAGGGCAAGGGGGCAGCCCCATGCGCCGGCCACCCCCTTGGGGTTCCCCCCTCCTCCTATAAAAGGAGCCCCCCTCCTCACTTGTCTCTCACACCTCCTCGCGAAGGATCTCTCTCCCCCTCTAGAATTTATCCCCATGGGCTCGGACTAGCGAGGTACATGTTCCCGTGGCTATTCGGCAAGAAAGAGTTGTGCTCACGCATCGCTGGAGCGAGGAGGCGGAGGTTGCTCGGTGCCTCGAACGTGTGTGCGAGCATGGATGCGCTGCTGATTTGCGGCGCTAGGACTTCCTCTCGATCTTGAGATCGGCAAGAGATCGTCTACATCAACCACGAGTTGAACTCGTTAAGCTTTGTCGGTCTTCAAGGGTATGTTCTCTACGGATATACATCCGCCCGTTGTTTGTATCTAGTATATAGATCTTGGTATATAGTTCACATCGTAGGAAAATTTTTGTTTTCTATGCTGCGAACCCTTCAATGTCCACCTCAGCTCTCAGATTTAATAAATGTGTTTGTTACCGACCCTGTCTTTACCCCTAGATAATGACATATGGGCACAAGGCCATGTCATCAGCCACGCGGGCAAGGACTGGTCAAACTCGCTGACGTGGTTCGAACCTGAGGTGAGCATGACGTCACCAGGTCTGATCCTCACAGGTTGAGGATCAATCGATCGATCTGGTGCGCGCGTGGCTGTGCTTAGGTTCGTTGGACAGAGGAGATCAGGGCGAACCTATTGGTGGTGGCGCCACCCTTTTTGGTCACCGGAGGTCAAACGGCGACGAACTCATGCGGCGGTGCTTGCGGTCGATCACGGTGGCGTAGATTTAGGAAGCAAACGAAAGATCTACGCATACTAGGAGATTCAGTGACTCTCCAGGAACGCGATGGTGTGCTTGGTTTGGCGAGGTGCGGTCAGAGACGCCGGTGAGGTTGACGAACAGCGTCAGGAACGAGGGTTCGATTGGGTTGATTCACTCCTTCTCCGCTAGTGCTAGTTGGGGAAAACGGACGAGAAGAGCACGGCGGTCTCCACCGTGGTCTTACAAGGCCGAGGCAAGCATGGAATTGCTGGCTCCAGCTCACCTCCGAGCTAGGGTTCTTGGGTCAGAAGAAGAAATTGAGAGAGAGAGAGAGCTGCAGAGGGGGGAAATGGGGATGAGGACGAGCCGACGGTGTCGTGGCGTTTTCAGATTTGAATTTGATTTATATTTTGAACTTTTCTTTGTGGGATTTATTTGCTGGATAATTGCAATAATACTAAAATATATTTAGTATCATTTGTGAACTTTTATTATATAATCTTTTTATATTTCTTTTATTTACTCAATATGAACCCTTTTTAATAATCTGTAGAAACTTTTCTTATTATTTTTCTCTCCTCTTTTAATTATGGATTTCTTGAATGATGTGTTCTTATTTGTTTATAAGACTTAACTCTAGTTAGCTCAGAGTTTGAATGTAAATTTGTATATGTATAATGATCCTATATCATTATTTGATGCATGAAATCTAAAAGAAAATAATATGGTTCTTACTACTTCCATTAATTTGGAAAATGACCATGTATATATTCTATTATGATAAACAAAGAGGTTTAGGGTTTTGAATTATGAGTATTTACCCTAGGGTTTAGGTTTTTTTTAAATATTCTTAGACTCCTTTATGGATGTGGTTAAAGATTCAATAACTAAGCATATTGTTTTGTGTTTGGGATATTTGATGACATCACCTTTAGTACTTGAAAGTTATATCTTGAATGTTTTTATGAAAGGAATTGATAAAGATACTCCTAAGCACATTTAATTATGATGGTTGGAATTGTCAGAGATGTGTTTATGTAATTTGTTGTAGGAAATGTTCCTATCAATTGATATAGATATAAGATGAGGAATTTTGAATATGAAATGGATATTATACTTGGTTTTAAGATTTAGAGTTGATTGTTTACCAAGAATTACTATCTTCCATAATTCATAATTCTAGACTTCTTATTAAGGAATTCCTTTCCTAGATATACTACCTTTTTCTATCTATCATCATGATTAACATGATGAGTTTTACTTCATA
The DNA here is from genome assembly GCA_030063025.1 of Avena longiglumis. Taxonomy (NCBI): domain Eukaryota; kingdom Viridiplantae; phylum Streptophyta; class Magnoliopsida; order Poales; family Poaceae; genus Avena; species Avena longiglumis. Next base: position 522,313,478 of record CP125976.1, read on the forward strand.
GTAATATTCTCATTCATTGATTAACCTTCTAAACTCATGGATGATTCCAATGAGTTTGATACTAAAGTATTTCATAACTTCCTCATATCCTTGCTTGGTTGTATCTACTACTCTACTGTTGATAGCCTTCCATCCAACAAATAGTTCCTTCAAACTCTACTCATAATCTTCCTTAATCATTCATTACTAATGTATTTCTAATAGTTGTATGCATCCAACTACCTTTCTCTAAAGTTGACTATCCTTTAAGATGAATACACCACTTCTATAACTCTATGCTATACTAGCTTTAATTGAATAATATCATCCTATATTCACTTTACTCCAATAACTCACACTCGAACCCCGAATTATATTTATGTGGCTTGCAATGACTACTCTAGGATACCTTATCTCTACTAGTGTTCCAATCATGTTCTACCCACCAGTATTACTGATACTAAATATAAGCATTCAATATTGGTGGCTAAAGCATCAGCATTATAATCCTTTATTCATTTATTGCTTAAGTTCTTAGTTGGCTAAGCAAGGCTTTATCAATCCTACTTTTCAATTGTCTTGAAATTATCTTCTTAGTATCTCATATTGGATTAAGGTTATTTATGGATTATGCCCTCTTTAAAAGATTTAAGTAGATGTTCTGATAAGATCAAGAAATAGTAGATCAAGGATTGATAGTTAAAGAATTTTTGAATCAATGGGGAATTACCCAACATTGATGAATAATAGATATTAAGATAAGTTCCATAAAGATTGCCATAGAAAGAAAGATATATAGTGAATGATCTTGACTTACTCTCTTTCCAACTCTAACTCATTAACGAGTTTAAGGTTAAGTATTACTATGATACTCATAGTAAGAATAGATAAGAATAAGATAGTCAGGATTAGTCATTACATTTAGATTACTTTAGTTATAATCTTAACTTGGCATTTATGAGTTGTTGGCTAAATATTATGATAGGATCTCTTAAGGATCAAATAATAATCCTTTAAACAATGTAATATGAGTAACATTTTATTATATCTGATCTATCCTTAGATCAAATCATGTTTACCCAATTAAGGTTTTAGCAAAGGTCATATTGAAACTTATCACAGTCAACTTGGTGATCTACTTCAATTTCATCAAATTAAGAGAAGCTTCCATCACTTTGACAAGTTCTGTTTTAAAAGCGTGAAAATTATTTGGATTTTCTATGCATGAATGCAATGCACACATCTGGGTTCAGCTTATTTCTAAGCTCTAATGCTGGGATGTTACAGACTCTTCCCCTTAAAATAAAATTCGTCCTCGAAGTTCGCAAACTCTCACGTTTCGGAGTAAGGAATTGACTTGTAGTGGTTGCTACATTCTCCACTCCATGATGACCTTAAATGGAATTAATTGTAGTATTCCATAACCTGATTATATATCCTAATCCAATTCTTTTTATTTAATCATCAAAATTTATTACTATTTTAAGTACAGTTTAGAGGGTCTCCTTAAAAACAAGTTTTAAGTTTCTATATACGCGTGTTAGTAGTCAAAAGACTATCTTTCTATTCCTGTCATAGTATAGTTGATACTGGTACTCCTTCCAAGATTGGATTTGAACTTATTTAGTCCATACCCATTGGAATTTCTTATTCTCTACCTATGTCCAATTGGATGTTCTCTATTACTTCTTAAGGACCACTTAAGAGTTGTTTCTTCTAGAATTGGTCAGTTAGAATTATCCTTTTATCACCTTCAAGCTTATACCTACCTTTTCAACTTTCATTCATAATGTCTACTCTCCCCCTTAGCTTTAACTAATAGTCTTTAAACTACATACATAGAGACCATTGGTTCTTAAACTAGAATGTTGGTCTCTGTTCAGCTTATATTTTACCGGTTTAGGGTCCGATGAAAGATTATATGGTGTATCCACATAGTTGTGGATCTCCGAAGCAAATCTGTCAGCACTATATATTGTACTTACCTGGGGTAAGTTTAACTTTGCGAAGCCTCTCGAAAGACGATCGCCTTTAAATTTTTATACTTACTTAGGTCTTACTTAACTTAGGCCAAATTGTATGCTCTTTATGCAACTTTTAAGAAGATCTGGGTAACTATGTTAACCAAATACCAGCTACGGTCAAAATACCAACTGTGGATCAGAATACCGACTAGGAATTAAATACCAACGGCAGATCATTCTGGGTGGTAGGTATTACCTTACAGTTTCCGACCTACAACTAGCATTCTCTCTGAATTGTCAGAGCTTGAATACCCTTTTGATTCCAAGGCATCTTCTTGGTACTTTTTCATGATACTTCCATGAACTTGGTACAACTCTTTCATTAACTTCTTAGCATCTTACCTACTTTGAATGAGCTTTCAGTTTATTATATCTTGTTGCTCCCTATATCTTCTACACTAGACTTTCTTCCTAAGCTGGCCAAAAATGACCTATGCTCTATATATCCTCCAAATGGTGTTAATACCCCTTATATCAAGCTTCATCCTTCAAGTCAGTCTTCCTTATGATCTTCGAAACTCGTCACTCCCTTACACGAATTCCCGTTTCTATCTAGGTATATAACATCAAGTAATAATTGGGTGTTACATCATGCATTTGCACACCTAATTAAACTTCATGTATAGATCTAGTCAATCAAGAAGATCCAAAAGTCGATAAACAACAAAACATATACATTGTATTACACATAGGTTTTAAATAATTTACAAATGTACTAGATGTTCCAATGGTTTGCTCCATACCTATTTACACAACTATCTTACAAGAACCTCTTGTTCTTGTGGATATATCCTCACTTATTTTGGCAAACCCTTCAAACTACAATACGCATTACCCTCTATATACATTATTCAAGCCCTCATCCCTTGGGATGTCGTTCCTTTCTTACTTTCATCTTTTTCTAGTGCTTCCTGGAATTCTGTCCATGATGACGTGAAGTCCTATGACTGCCTTCTGGAGCATAAGAGCATCCAGGAGGTGCATATTCTTGGTTAGAAGTACCGAGACTGAGATTAGTCATTGAAAAATGACTAGAGTTGGCATAATCTTCTATAGAATATTTCAGGTTTTCCGGCAATGCTTCCTCATAGTAAGTTGGTTCCTTAGATTTTTCTTGGATCCAGTTATATGTATTGGTGTAGTAGCTATCAGAATACTCTTCTAAGTTGATTGGATTGGTATCACCCCCATAGGGTCCATAAAGCTTTCTATGGTTATAGTTGGTCTCTTCTTCAATACCTGTATCACAAGGTATAGGGTTTCCTATGGTCCCCCCTTGAGATTCTACTTCCCATCCATACTTGTTTAGTTCAGGGTTATTTGGAATAACTCTATTCCATTCCTGTTGTTCGGAGTTGTACTTGGTCCATAGGTCTTCAGGTGGCTTGAAGTCATTTTGGTAATAGGCATAATTTTCCGAGTTTGGGTCATCAAACTCAGTTTCCTCAAACACTTCTCCAGAAGGTATGTATTTGTTGGAATTATGCCCTAGAGGCAATAATAAAGATGTTATTATTATAATTCTTGTTCATGATAAAGTTTATATTCCATGCTAGAATTGTATTAAGCGGAAACTTTAATACTTGTGTGGTTTGTGAACAACACCGTGTCCCTAGTACGCCTCTATGGACTAGCTCATTGATCAATGATGGTTAAGGTTTCCTAACCATAGACATGAGTTGTCAATTGATAATGAGATCATATCATTGGGAGAATGATATGGTGGATAGACCCAAACAAAGCAGAGCAATTAGATCGTGTCATCGTGTTCGTCTTTGCGAAGCTTTTCCTATGTCAAATATTGTATTCCTTAGACCATGAGATAATGCAACTCCCTCGTATCGGAAGAAAGCTTTGAGGTCATCAAACGTCATCCTATGAGAGGGTGATCATAAAGGTGTCTCTCAGGTGATCGGAAAGTATCTGTTGGGTTGTATGTATCGAGATGGAATTTGTCCCTCCTGTCGGAGAGATATACTTGGGCCCACTCGGTGTCGATATCAACACGCTTGCAAGCATGTGGTTAAGGATTTAATCACAAAGTGATATCGGATTACGAACGAGTAAAAGTACTTCTTTGTGAGAACGAGATTGAACTAGGTATGACTGCACGACGATCGAATCTCGCAAGTAAAATATCGCGAGACGAAGGAATATATATATGGGATTGATTGAATCCTGGCATCGTGGTTCATCCGATATGATCATCGATGAATGTGTGGGAGTCAATATGGGTGCCTGCACTTCCGTTGATTATTGATAGAAGATCATGTCGCATATTCTCGAACCCGCAGGTCACACACTTAACGTGTCTTGACGCTAGGATAGATTGGATAATTGGTTTATGAATTTTGTTCGAGTCTCGGATGGGATCCGGATATCACGAGAGGTTCGGAATGGTCCGAGAATAAGATTCATATAAGGCAGTGCAGTTTTGGAGTTCGAATTGTTCGGGTTAATCGGTATTGTCTAAGCTTCTAGAACCTTCGGAAGGGGACCAACGTGGCCCCACCTTCCGGGAGGGGCATGGGCCTATGAGGGAGTGTCCTGGCGCATTGGGCCGGGGCACAAGGCCCCATAGGGCCCAGCCGATCTGGATAAGTTTAAACTCGTTTAAACTAGAGATAGGATTTCTAGATAAGGGAGAGTTTAAATCGTTTAAACTAGAGATAGGATTTCTAGATAAGGGAGAGTTTAAATTGTTTAAACTAGAGATAGGCTTGGAGGAGGGGCAAGGGATGGCCGCCCCTCTATATAGAGGGTGGTGCGCCTCCCCTACACACACCTTCCTCCAAGCCCTAGCAGCCTTGCTACCTTCCTCTCTCCCTCCCGACTGTTTGTAGGCGAAGCCCTGCAGCAGAAATTCTCCACCATATACACCACGTCGTCGTGTTGTAGATCCAATCTATCTCTCCACCATACTTCCTGGTCCTAAGAACGAGGAGACGTCGAGGTGCTGCACGTGTGCATCTCACGGAGGCACCGCCACTTGTGGTGCTAGATCGGATCGGATCGCGAGGAGGAGAAGCGAGTACGACTACATCACCCACGTTCCGACGAATGTTCCGTTGTGCGAATCTTCAAGGGTATGAAGATCTAATCCAATCTCTCTCGTTGTTTGCATCTCCTAGATTAGATCTTGGCTTTCCCTCTGTTCGCTCCGTAGAAAATTTTGATTTACTATGCCGCGAAACCCTTCAGTGGTATCAGAGCTAGATCTATGCATAGATGTGTTTCACGAGTAGAACGCAACATGGTTGTTGCGGGCGTTGTTGTTTTCTGTTGCAAGCCTCTTGTTTGTGTTCTTCTTATGACGCGGGATAGTGAGATTGAAGCGGTCCGGTCCAACCTTACGCGACGTCGTCCGCGAGACCGGCTCCGCACTTGACGTGTGGCTTGTTCCACACATGCGGCTGGTGGATGTCAGTTTCTCTCACTATAGTTGTCATGGGATTAACACCGGAGTTTGGCAACCATAATATCACCGTTGTGGCTTTCCGGTCTTAGCATCTACTCCCATAAGCCACGTAAAACATGCAACAACAAAGTAGAGGCGTCTAACTTGTTTTTGCAGGGAGTGTTTTCTGTGATATGGTATGGCCCAAGATGTGATGTGTATATTGTATGCGATGATCATGTTTGGTAATGTTTCACAACTTGCGTGTCGATGAGTACACAACCGGCAGGAGCCATATGGTTGTCTTTATAATTGTGTATGACCTGCGAGTCAACTTCTTATACGCCATGTAATAGCTTTACTTTATCTCTAAGTAGTTAGCAATAGTTGTAGTTGCTATTCGTGGTGGAGGCAATCATGGTGGAGTGATGGAGATCATGCCGGAACGCACAAGATGGAGATCATTGCGCGAAGATTGGCTATACCATGTCACATAAAGTTATATGCATGTGATGTTTATCCCTTTTATGTATCTTATTATGCTTAGATCGTGACGGTAGCATTATAAGATGATTCCTCACTTAAAGATCAAGATAAAAGCGTGTTCTCCCCAAGTATGCACCGTTGCGAAAGTTTGTCGTGTCCAAGCATCACGTGATGATCGGGTGCTATAGACTCTCGCTCACATACAACGGGTGCAAGCCAGTTTTGCACACAGAAATACTTGGGTCTAGCTTGACGAGCCTAGCATGTCTGGACATGGCCTCGGAACACAAGAACCGAAAGGTTAAGCATGAGTCATATGAATGATATGATCGACACTTTGTTGTCCACCATTGAAACCACATCTCTTCTCGTGATGATCGGATTAGGTGTGGTGAATTTGGATCGTGTTCACTAAACAACTTGATGGATGTTGAATTTAGTGGGAGTTCATCTAGTAATTTGATTAAGTTGAACTATTTATCATGAACATAGTCTAAATTGTACTTGCAAATCATAGATCACATGGCCAAATCCAACTTCAACTTCAACGCGTTTTCTTTGAGAAGGAAAAGCTTAGAAACAATGGGTCTAACTTCACCAATTGGTTCCAATCTAAGAATCATTCATCTGGCGGACAAAGGACTATGTCCTTGGTAAAGCGTTAGGTGACCCCCTACTGCAATCGCTACGGTGATGAGAAAGCTGTCTATCGATCGGCAGAAAGATGATTATGGTGTGATTAAGAGCACCATGTTGTTTGCTATGGAACCGGAGCTTCAAAATCGTTTTGAAACCTGTCCTGGGCCCTTTGAGATTCTCGAGGAGCTGAAAACCATGTTTCAGACTCAAGCCCGTTCTGAGAGATATGAGATCTCTAAGAAATTCTTTAACTACAAGATGGAGGAAGGGAGTTCCGTTAGTGAGCACGCCATTAAGATGTCGGGCTACACTCAACGCCTTGAGCAACTGGACTGCATGATTCCAGAGGAGCTCAAGATTGACACTCCTAGCTACAAAAGTTTTGTAGTTGATCACAATCAGATTTGTTCCACTGATATGATCACTGAGCTCTTTGCTAAGATGAAAGTAGCGGAGGTGAACATCAAAAAGAATAATCATGTGTTGATGGTCAACAAGCCCCCCACCTTTAAGAAAGGTAAGGGTGCAAGGAAGCCCTTCAAGAAGGCGGCAGAAGCGCAATGCCCTGAGAAGAAGCTCAGTCTGGTCCTAAGCCGGACCTTTAGTGCTTCTATTGCAAGGACAGTCACTTTGGGCATCGAATCAAGTACTTAGCGGACAAGAAGGGCTGCACCATCAAAGGTATATTTGATATACATGTTATTGATGTTTTCCTTACTAGCCCTCGTTGTAGTGCACAGGTATTTGATACGGTTCGGTTGCTAATATTTGTAACTCGAAGCAGGAGCTACGTAATGACGGCTGCGAGGATGAGGTGACGATGCGCGTTGGCAGCGGATCAAGAGTTGATGTGATGGTCGTCAAGACGCTCTCCTTAGTTTTACCTTGGGATTAGTTTTAAACCTTAATAAATGTTATTATGTGCTGCGTTGAGCATGAACATTATTTCGGATCATGTTTATTGCAAGACGGTTATTCATTTAAATCGGAGAATAATGGTTGTTCTATTTATATGAGTAACATCTTTTATGGTCATGCACCTCTTGTAAATGGTTTATTTCTTCTAAATCTCGAAAGGGATGAAACACACATCCATAACATTGAGGCTAAGAAATGCAAAGTAGATAGTGATAATACTACTTATTTGTGGCATCGTCTAGGTCATATTGGTGTAAAGCGCATGAAGAAAATCCATTCGATGGACTTTTGGAGTCTCTTGATTTTGAATCATTTGACACATGCGAACCATGCCTCATGGGCAAGATGATCAAAACCCGTTCTCGGAATGATGGAGCGAACAGCGGACTTGTTGGAAATCATACATACCGATGTATGCGGACCGATGAGTGTTTCGACGGTGGATATAGCTATTTCCTCACTTTTACCGATGACTTAAGTAGATATGGGTATATCTATTTAATGAAACATAAATCTGAAACATTTGAAAAGTTCAAGGAATTTCAGAGTGAAGTGGAGAACCATCGTATGTAAAGATTAAATTTCTACGATCCGATCGTGGAGGTGAATATTTGAGTTATGATTTTCTCACGCATCTTAAAACAAGTGGAATCGTTTCACAACTCAAGCCACCGGAACACCACAGCAATGGTGTGTCGAGCGCTTAATCGAACCCTATTAGATATGGTCCGATCAATGATGTCTCTTCTTGATTTGCCGTTATCATTTTGGGGTTATGCATTAGAAACGCTGCATTCACTTTAAATAGGGCTCCATCTAAATCCGTTGAGACGACACCGTATGAACTGTGGTTTGGTGCTAAACCTAAGTTGTCGTTTCTTAAAGTTTGGGGATGCGAAGCTTCGTCAAGAAGTTGATGCCGACAAGCTCGAACCCAAAGCGAGAAATGCGTCTTCATAGGATACCCTAAGGAAACCATTGGGTATACCTTCTATCACGAGCAGAAGGCAAAGTGTTTGTCATGAAACGGTTCCTTTCTTGAGAAGGAGTTTCTCTCGAAAGAAGTGAGTGGGAGGAAAGTAGAGCTAGACGAGGTTATTGAACCTTCTCTTGAATTGGAGAGTAGCGCAGACTGAAATTGTTCCAAAGATGCACTGCACCAACAATAGAGGAAGCTAATGACAAGGATCATGAAGCTTGGACGATCTTGCTCTTGAACATCGCAGTCGACAAGGTCGCGTGCCCCTCTGAGTGGTACAGCAACCTGTCTTGACTGTCTTGTTGGTAGAAAGGGTGAACCTATGAACTATGAGGAAGCGATGATGAGCCCAGACTCTGAGAAATGGCTGGAAGCCATGAAATCCGAATTGGGACCCATGAGTGAAAACCAAGTATGGACTTTGGTGGATCCTCCTAGCGACCGAAAGGCCGTTGAGTGCAAATGGATATTCAAGAAGAAAACGGACACGGATGGTAATGTTACCGTCTATAAAGCACGGCTTGTCGCAAAAGGTTTTCGACAAGTTTAAGGTGTTGACTACGATGAGACTTTCTCTCCCGTAGCGATGTTTAAGTCCATTCGGATTTTATTAGCAATTGCTGCGTTTCATGATTATGAAATATGGCAGATGGATGTCAAGACTGCGTTCCTCAATGGCAACATTGATGAAGAGTTGTATATGATGCAACCCGAAGGTTTTTTCGATCCTAAGGATGCTAGTAAAGTATGCAAACTTCAGCGTTCCATTTATGGACTGAAGCAAGCATCTCGGAGTTGGAACCTTCGTTTTGATCAAGTGATCAAGAGCTTTGGATTTGTTCCAAATTGCTATGAAGCTTGCATCTACAAGAAAGTGAGTGGGAGCTCGGTGACGTTTCTGGTACTGTATGTGGATGACATATTGATTATCGGAAATGACATCAACATGCTTAACGATGTGAAGAGTTATTTGGACAAGTGTTTTTCAATGAAAGACCTAGGTGAAGCTGCTTATATATTGGGCATCAAAATCTATCGAGATAGACAAAGACGCCTGATAGCTTTAAGCCAGAGTACATACCTAGACAAAGTTCTGAAAAGGTTCAGAATGGACAAGGCAAAGAAAGGTTCAGTGCCTATGTTGTCAGGTAAGATATTGAGCACGGCTCAGTGTCCATTCTGATAAATGATAGGGAAGCTATGAGCAAAGTGCCTTATGCCTCGGCCATAGGTTCCATCATGTATGCCATGTGTACTAGACGGATGTGTCCAATGCACTTAGTTTGTGACGAGATATTAAAGTGATCCAGTGGAACCTTTGGACAGCCGTGAAGAACATCCTAAAATACCTAAATAAAACTAAAGAAATGTTCTTAGTCTATGGGGTGATGAACACTTGTCGTAAAGGTTACGTCGACGCTAGTTTCGACACCGACAAGGATGATTCTAAATCTCGGACGTGATCGTTTACATTTTGAATGGAGGAGCTGTGAGTGGAGAAGCTGCAAGCAAAGCGTGATCGCGGGATCTACGATGAAAGCGGAATACATGGCTGCTGAAGCTTCAAGTGAAGGAGTTTGGATCGAAACTTCATCATCGAGCTTGGCGTGGTTCAAGTGCATTGGACCCCTTTGGAGATATTGTGTGACAACATGGCGCCATAGCACTCGCTAAGGAACCAAGATATCATCCAAAGACCAAGCATATCAACCGCAAGTTTCATATAATCCGAGATTATATAGCAGATGGAGATCTAAAGATTAGCAAAGTACATACGGATCTGAATGTCGCAGATCCATTGACTAAACCTCTTCCACGTGTAAAACATGATCAACACCTCAGTGCCATGGGTGTGAGATTGTTGCCAAATGTAAACTAGATTATTGACTCTAGTGCAAGTGGGAGACTATTGGAATTATGCCCTAGAGGCAATAATAAAGATGTTATTATTATAATTCTTGTTCATGATAAAGTTTATATTCCATGCTAGAATTGTATTAAGCGGAAACTTTAATACTTGTGTGGTTTGTGAACAACACCGTGTCCCTAATGCGCCTCTATGGACTAGCTCATTGATCAATGATGGTTAAGGTTTCCTAACCATAGACATGAGTTGTCAATTGATAATGAGATCATATCATTGGGAGAATGATATGGTGGATAGACCCAAACAAAGCGAGCAATTAGATCGTGTCATCGTGTTCGTCTTTCGAAGCTTTTCCTATGTCAAATATTGTATTCCTTAGACCATGAGATAATGCAACTCCACGGTATCGGAAGAAAGCTTTGAGGTCATCAAGCGTCATCCTATGAGAGGGTGATCATAAAGGTGTCCCTCGGTGATCGGAAAGTACATTGGGTTGTATGTATCGAGATGGAATTTGTCCCTCCAGTCGGAGATATATACTTGGGCCCACTCGTGTCGATATCAACACCGCTTGCAAGCATGTGGTTAAGGAGTTAATCACAAAGTGATATCGGATTACGGAGCAGTAAAGTACTTGCTATGAACGAGATTGAACTAGGTATGACGCAATCGACGATCGAATCTCGGGCAAGTAAAATATCGCGAGACGAAGGGAATATATATATGGGATTGATTGAATCCTGGCGTGGTTCATCCGATATGATCATCGATGAATGTGTGGAGTCAACATGGGTTTCCAGACTTGTTGATTATTGATAGAAGATCATGTCCGCATATTCTCGAACCCGCAGGTCACACACTTAACGTGTCTTGGCGCTAGGATAGATTGGATAATTGGTTTATGAATTTTTGTTGAGTCTCGGATGGGATCCGGGATATCACGAGAGGTTCGGAATGGTCCGGAGAATAAGATTCATATAAGGCGAGGCAGTTTTGGAGTTGAATTGTTCGGTTAATGGGTATTGTCTTAAGCTTCTAGAACCTTCGGAAGGGACCAACGTGGCCCCACCTTCCGGGAGGGGCATGGGCCTATGAGGGAGTGTCCTGGCGCATTGGGCCAGGGCACAAGGCCCCATAGGGCCCAGCCGATCTGGATAAGTTTAAACTCGTTTAAACTAGAGATAGGATTTCTAGATAAGGAGAGTTTAAATCGTTTAAACAAGAGATAGGATTTCTAGATAAGGGAGAGTTTAAATTGTTTAAACTAGAGATAGGCTTGGAGGAGGGCAGGCTGGCTGGCCCCCCTCTATATATAGAGGGTGGTGCGCTCCCCCTACACACACACCTTCCTCCAAGCCCTAGCCTTGCTACCTTCCTCTCTCCCTCCCGATTGTTTGTGGCGAAGCCCTGCAGCAGAAATTCTCCACCATATACACCACGCCGTCGTGTTGTAGATCCAATCTATCTCTCCACCATACTTGCTGGTCCGAAGAAGGAGGAGACGTCGAGGTGCTGCACGTGTGCATCTCACGGAGGCACTGCCACTTGTGGTGCTAGATCGGATCGGATCGCGAGGAGGAGAAGCGAGTACGACTACATCACCCACGTTCCGACGAATGTTCCGCTGTGCGAATCTTCAAGGGTATGAAGATCTAATCCAATCTCTCTCGTTGTTTGCATCTCCTAGATTAGATCTTGGCTTTCCCTCTGTTCGCTCCGTAGAAAATTTTGATTTACTATGCCGCGAAACCCTTCAGTATTTGGGATGCCTAGCTTCTTTATCTAACTTCTTCCTACGTGTCATTGCTTTATCAGGATCAGTAAAATCCTCAATGACCATATCCAGCTCCTGAACTATGACTTGGTGAGTGTTATGATAAGTGTTTAGCAAAGACCGATAATGATCCATATACTCTACAGCTAGATTAGGTTCAGCTTGTACTAAGGTAGAGTGATCTAACTCATGCTCTGAGTTTGAGATTTCATGTGGTATAATGGCGTGAGTACTACCTTCTAGAGCTTTGGATTTTTGTTCTCGGATCATGGTTATGGCTGCTGCTACGGCAATCTGATATGCAGATGCCATGCACCTTGCCTCTCATGATGGCATTTCTCCCTTAAGTCCTAACTTCTTGGGTAACATGATCATGACACGGTATTTAGCTAATACCTGCCTATCATAGTAACTGTAAATCTTGACCAAAAGTCTCGATTCACATTCCAAACTCCATAGAAGTTGTTGGAGATTGTCTGTCCAATCCCCTCCATAGTCATCCAACGTCCTATTCATCACTTGAACATTCTGGGGTGGATATCGAGGTGCCATGTGGAACTGTAGATAAGAAATTATCATCAGTCACATAGAGTTAAAACTCTTGGGTTACGATCGAAATTACAATCATATAAAAGATTTATTGCACTAGTAACATAACAGGATTATTCTCAAGTGAATATCCCTCATATCACTAGAGAACTCTTTATTATCACTAGGATGTGTCCTACAAGTTCTACCCATTTACTAGGTTTCCAACCTAAGGTCAAAGCATATGCTCTGATACCAACTGCAGTGACCCAGCATACCACTGCATGATGTAGTATACTATAGTCGTTGACATAACACCAATGAAACACCGTTCACTAGTATTACATCCCTCAGAATGACACAACAGAAACACAGCGGGTCCAATACATGGCTAAAGGTTACAACTCACTCTTTACACAAGATCCAGAGAACGCTCTAGGTTAAAGAGAGAGAAAGAACTTCCTACGGAGAAGAATCAAAGATAAACAACGCAAAAACTATTATACTATTAAAACTAGTATTTTAACTAAGGAATTGGAATTGTTGCTATTGCAATACACTACAGAATTAGGTTCGTTGGCTCAAGATTATATTCCTATCTAATCAGTAACTTCATCTTCACTTGAGTTGATGTATATGTTGACTTCCTTGACTTCATTGAAGAGCTTTAGCTTTTGATGATTCCTGGAGCATAACTTGGTGTAGACATCGTCTTAATGGCTTCAGAATATAGCAAGGGTTAAGAAGATACTTTGAGTATGAGCGTACTTAGCAAATTCACTATAGAAGGAGTGTTTGATGCTCTATAACTACAGCCACAGATCGTAGGTCGTAGGCAATGCAAGTTTTCATAAACATTTCTTCAAAGGTTGCTTTTATTATGAAAAGCTATGTCCGTCAGCCTTCATGGGTTTACCAGAACTTTCATGGAGTTCCTTTCCCGCCGCGTTCGCAGCTCCTTCCCGGAACAGGGAGTAACAAGTTACAGTTCTTACACTCTACAGAGGTGCGTCACTTTACCCATGAGAGATCAACTCTTTGTTGCACAACCGGGCAGCTTATTCCTATCCACAATTCCATGATGTGGGGCCCATAAGATGATCCAAGCCAATCACTGCCCCCTTCGTGACCTCGCATGCCTCCTTGGTGTACACAATGCCCACATAAATAATTACGGCAATGGTTTGTACAAACCATTGGATGTCAGAACTATCGTGGGACGTTGAGGGTTCCCACCCATATGCTGCATATCCTCTATGAATTACCAATTAATATCCACGCTTCGAGGATAACAGCCACGACCTGCACATCCGGCTTCATGCGAGAGGAAGAAGATACAGCTGACTTCTCCGTCCCATTCCAAATCTCATGGTCAACACGTAATATACGGCGCAAGAATCACTCGCGACATTGGTTGTTAAGTCCTAGGTGATATAGTTCTGAACAGTGGTATTCCAATTGTCAGATTTAATAGATTAGCTGATCACCCTGGATCAGTAACCAATAGTTCACATTATTATCGAAAATAGTGTTTTTATACCTTTTCCAAATGCAGGTGATAACAACACTGGATTTGTAAAGTACTTTACAGAAAATAAACAAAGGACATGAGAAAGTGTGAACTTGCCTTTTGTGATTGCAAGATTATGCACTCACGGTCTTCGAGTCAGTATAAGATCCAAAATCTGAAATCAGCATCATTGGTCCGGTAAGGACTAATGTTTAAAGAAGCAATATGCTTTTATGCATAAGTAATGTGATGCACGTTTTAAACGCAAATCCCGGGAATAACGTTGTCCTATGGTTTGGATTCCGAAAATGGTTACTTTGGAATGTGTGGTCCTTTTAGATAAGTTTCACATTTGTGCTTCTATTAGAGCTTCTGAGTGGTTGTGAGCAACACATATGTAGCAATAAAATATATACTTATGATATACTAGTCAAAAATTGCTTATATAAGAGTTCTTGTTTGAAGTGGCAAAAAGAATAACCTTCGAAGAAAAGGTTTCTCTTCTAAGGTCTAAACAAGCTTTGTGGTTAGTTGAGTTGGGTAGCTATTATTTATGTTTGCTCGAATGGTTTGGGTTTGAGATGTTTTTATAACTTATCTACTTCAGACCAAAGTTAACTAAAAAACATATAGTAATGTTTATAGTATTATATTTAGATTCTTGGAGACTAAATTTAACTTTAAAATATAGATAGTTTTGAAAGTATAATACTTATAACATTTGTACCTTGTGTATCTGGAATGTTTCCTTTACTTAAGATTGGCGATTATTTTACTTGGTGTAGTGGTTTCTTGATTCTATAACGGAGTAGTATCATTTACCTTTTATAGATGAGTGATTATAGTTTATAAATCAAGATGTATTATTACTTAACTACTTTTGAACTTTCTATAGTGTTGTGGTAGTTTTTTTAATTTGTTAGTTAACATAGATGGAAAGGATTTGGTGTATTTATAAGTTGTTCTTTAAGGTTAATTTTATAAGTGGGAATCCTTTTAGAACATAATTTTTACTTAATGTAGAAGATAGTTTAATAAAAAGGTATTTATAATATTTTAAACCATTATGGTTTTATATTATTAATATTTAAGACTAATATTATTTATTAGACTCAATTAGTTAATTTAGACATATTAGAAATTTTTATTTACCCTTATATGAATTATTAATTAAGTAAGTACGTTTAAATTTGAGTTATTAAAGTATTTGAATTTTTTATTTAACTAAAAAGTGGAATATTATATTTTTAATATGTAAATATTATTTTTGTGATCATTTTGGTATATTACAATTATTTTTGTGATTTATAAATAATAATATATGATTTTTACAATTCTTATTACTTTATAATTACTTAATAAATAATAAATATTTAATTAAGTGAAATAATAATGCATGATTATAATTTTAAATTATAATTCTTATTGTGCTAAGATTATTGGTATTTTATTTATATTTTTTAATATTCACCATTGTTTAAATATAATTATTAAAGTTTTATTACTTTTAAGACCTTTATTAAATAATATTTGTTTAAATAATTATCACAATAATATTTGATAATAGTTTTAAGTAATAGATTTTATTTTTCTAGAATTTTTCATATATTATACATATTTTTCTAAATTACAAAAGAAAAGTCATTAATTAAACAAGATTTAATCATTTATTTGATTTCTCGAATATTAATAATTAAGTTTATAACATTTTATCTATTTCTTAAAGAGGAAATACTTTTTACACCACACCTAAAGCTAGCCTCAGTCACTAAGTAGTGGGCCTATGTCCACCTCAGCTCTCAGATTTAATAAATGTGTTTGTTACCGACCCTGTCTTTATCCCTAGACAATGACATATGATCCCAAGGCCATGTCATCAACCACGCGGGCAAAGACTGGTCAAACTCGCTGATGTGGTTAGTGTTGGAATTATGCCCTAGAGGCAATAATAAAGATGTTATTATTATAATTCTTGTTCATGATAATGTTTATATTCCATGCTAGAATTGTATTAAGCGGAAACTTTAATACTTGTGTGGTTTGTGAACAACACTGTTACCCTAGTATGCCTCTATGGACTAGCTCATTGATTAATGATGGTTAAGGTTTCCTAACCATGGACATGAGTTGTCAATTAATAATGAGATCATATCATTGGGAGAATGATATGGTGGACAGACCCAAACTAAGCGAAGCAATTAGATCGTGTCATCGTGTTCGCCTTCTTTCGAAGCTTTTCTTATGTCAAATATTGTATTCCTTAGACCATGAGATAATACAACTCCACAGTATCGGAAGAAAGCTTTGAGGTCATCAACGTCATCCTATGAGAGGGTGATCATAAAGGTGTCTCTCGGTGATCGGAAAGTATCATTGGGTTGTATGTATCGAGATGGGATTTGTCCCTCCCAAGTCG
Organism: Avena longiglumis; assembly: GCA_030063025.1. NCBI lineage: Eukaryota > Viridiplantae > Streptophyta > Magnoliopsida > Poales > Poaceae > Avena > Avena longiglumis. The sequence goes on from CP125976.1 coordinate 522,329,995, forward strand.
GAGAGATATACTTGGGCCCACTTTCGTGTCGATATCAACACCGCTTGCAAGCATGTGGTTAAGGAGTTAATCACAAAGTGATATCGGATTACGGAACAGTAAAGTACTTGCGTGAACGAGATTGAACTAGGTATGATGCAAGCGATCAAATCTCGGGCAAGTAAAATATCGCGAGACGAAGGGAATATATATATGGGATTGATTGAATCCTGGCATCATGGTTCATCCAATATGATCATCGATGAATGTGTGGGAGTCAATATGGGTTTCCAGACCCCGTTGTTGATTATTGATAGAAGATCATGTCTGCATATTCTCGAACCCGCAGGGTCACACACTTAACGTGTCTCGACGCTAGGATAGATTGGATAATTGGTTTATGAGTTTTTTGTTCGGAGTCTCGGATGGGATCCGGGACATCACGAGAGGTTCCAGAGTGGTCCGGACAATAAGATTCATATAAGACAGTGCAGTTTTTGGAGTTCGGAATTGTTCCGGGTTAATTGGTATTGTACCGGAAGCTTCTAGAACCTTCCGGAAGGGGACCAACGTGGCCCCACCTTCCGGGAGGGGGCATGGGCCTTTGAGGGAGTGCCCTGGCCGCATTGTGCCAGGGGCACAAGGCCCCATAGGGCCCAGCCGGCCAAGAGAGGTTTAAACTCTAGATAGAGCTTCTAGAAGGGGGTTTCCTTGCCCCCCACTCTTCCTCCTTGGGGCCGCCGACCTTGGCTTGGGGGAGGGGCTAGGGCTGCTCCCACCCCTCTATATATATAGGGATGGGGGCGCACCAACCTCCTACACCTTCCCCTCCAACCCTAGCCGCCCTGCTGCCCTCCTCTCTCCCTCCCGACTGCTTGTAGGCGAAGCCCTGCTGCAGAAATTCTCCACCAATTGCACCGCGTCGTCGCGTTGTAGATCCAACCCATCTCTCCACCATACTTGCTGGACCAAGTAAGGAGAAGACGTCGAGGTGCCGCACGTGTGCATCTCACGGAGGAATCGCCACTTGTGGTGCTAGATCGGATCGGATCGCGAGGAGGAGAAGCGAGTACGACTACATCACCCACGTTCCGACGGACGTTCCACTGTGCGAATCTTCAAGGGTATGAAGATATAATCCAATATCTCTCATTGTTTGCATCTCCTAGATTAGATCTTGGCTTCCCTCTGTTCGCATCCGTAGAAAATTTTGTTTTACTATGCCGCGAAACCCTTCAGTGGTATCAGAGCTAGATCTATGCATAGATGTGTTTCACGAGTAGAACGCAACATGGTTGTTGTCGGTGTTGATGTTTTCTGTTGCAAGCCTCTTGTTTGTGTTCTTCTTATGACGCGGGATAGTGAGATTGAAGCGGTCCAGGCCAACCTTACGCGACGTTCGCGAGACCGCTCCGCACTTGACGTGTGGCTTGTTCCACACATGCGGTGGTGGATGTCGTTCTCTCACTATAGTTGTCATGGGATTAACATCGGAGTTTGGCAACCATAATATCACCGTAGGCTTTCCGTAGGTAAGAATCGTTCTTAGCATCTACTCCCATAAGCCACGTAAAACATGCAACAACAAAGTAGAGGCGTCTAACTTGTTTTTGCAGGGAGTGTTTTCTGTGATATGGTATGGACAAAGATGTGATGTGTATAATGTATGCGATGATCATGTTTTGTAATGTTTCACGACTTGCATGTCGATGAGTACACAACCGGCAGGAGCCATATGGTTGTCTTTATAATTGTGTATGACCTGCGAGTCAACTTCTTATACGCCATGTAATAGCTTTACTTTATTGCTAAGTATTTAGCAATAGTTGTAGTTGCTATTCCTGGTGGAGGCAATCGTGGTGGAGTGATGGAGATCATGCCGGAACGCACAAGATGGAGATCATTACGCGAAGATTGGCTAAACCATGTCACATAAAGTTATATGCATGTGATGTTTATCCTTTTATGTATCTTATTATGCTTAGATCGCGACGGTAGCATTATAAGATGATTTCTCACTTAAAGATCAAGATAAAAACTGTGTTCTCCCCAAGTATGCACCGTTGCGAAAGTTCGTCGTGTCCAAGCATCACGTGATGATCGGGTGCTATAGACTCTACGCTCACATACAACGGGTGCAAGCCAGTTTTGCACACGCGGAAATACTTGGGGTCTAACTTGACGAGCCTAGCATGTACAGACATGGCCTCGGAACACATGAACCGAAAGGTTAAGCATGAGTCATATGAATGATATGATCGACACTTCGTTGTCCACCATTGAAACCACATCTCTTCTCATGATGATCGGATTAGGTGTGGTGAATTTGGATCATGTTCACTAAACAACTTGAGGGATGTTGAATTTAGTGGGAGTTCATCTAGTAATTTGATTAAGTTGAACTATTTGTCATGAACATAGTCTAAATTGTACTTGCAAATACTGTAGATCACATGGCTAAGTCCAACTTCAACTTCAACGTTTTTGCTGAGAAGGAAAAGCTTAGAAACAATGGGTCTAACTTCACCAATTGGTTCCGCAATCTAAGAATCATTCTCTGGCGGTCAAAAGGACTATGTCCTTGGGAAAGCGTTAGGTGACCCTCGTAACAAGCTACTGCTGATGAGAAAGCTATCTATCAGTCGCGCAAAGATGATTATGGTGTGATTAAGAGCACCATGTTGTTTGCTATGGAACCGGAACTTCAAAATCGTTTCGAAGACTATCCCGGGCCCTTTGAGATTCTCGAAGAGCTGAAAACCATGTTTCAGACTCAGGCCCGTTCTGAGAGATATGAGATCTCTGAGAAGTTCTTTAACTACAAGATGGAGGAAGGGAGTTCCATTAGTGAGCACGCCATTAAGATGACGGGCTACACTCAACGCCTTGAGCAACTGGAATGCACGATTCCAGAGGATCTCAAGATTTACAGGGTTCTGCAATCACTCCCTCCCAGCTACAAAAGTTTTTTAGTGACTCACAATCAGATTGGTTCCACTGATACGATCACCGACCTCTTCGCAAAGCTGAAGGCTGCGAAAGTGGACATCAAAAAGGATAATCATGTGTTGATGGTCAACAAGCCCACCTTTAAGAAAGGTAAGGGAGCAAAGAAGCAATTCAAGAAGGGCGGCGGCAAGCGCACTTCCCCTGATGAGAAGAAGCTCAAGTCTGGTCCTAAGCCGAACACTGAGTGCTTCTATTGCAAGGACAAGGGTCAGGAGCGAATCGTCCAAGTACTTAGCGGACAAGAAGGCTGGCACCATCAAAGGTATATTTGATATGCATGTTATTGATGTTTTCCTTACTAGCCCTCGTTGTAGTGCCTGGGTATTTGATACCGGTTCAGTTGCTAATATTTATAACTCGAAACAGGAGCTACGGAATAGACGGCGGCTTGCGAGGGATGAGGTGACGATGCGCGTTGGCAACGAATCAAGAGTTGATGTGATGGCCGTCGGCACGCTCTCCTTAGTTTTACCTTCGGGATTAGTTTTAAACCTTAATAAGTGTTATTATGTTCCTGCATTAAGCATGAACATTATTTCTGGATCTTGTTTATTGCAAGATGGTTATTCATTTAAATCGGAGAATAATGGTTGTTCTATTTATATGAGTAACATCTTTTATGGTCATGCACCTATTGTGAATGGTTTATTTCTTCTAAATCTTGAAAGTGATGAAACACACATCCATAACATTGAGGCTAAGAGATGCAAGGTAGATAGTGATAATAGTACTTATTTGTGGCACTGTCGTCTAGGTCATATTGGTGTAAAGCGCATGAAGAAACTCCATTCTGATGGACTTTTGGAGTCTCTTGATTTTGAATCATTTGACACATGCGAACCATGCCTCATGGGCAAGATGATCAAAACCCGTTCTCGGTATGATGGAGTGAGCAACGGACTTGTTGGAAATCATACATACCGATGTATGCGGACCGATGAGTGTTTCGATTGCGGTGGATATCGCTATTTTCTCACTTTTACCGATGACTTAAGTAGATATGGTATATCTATTTAATGAAACATAAATCTGAAACATTTGAAAAGTTCAAAGAATTTCGAAGAAGTGGAGAACCATCGTATGTAAAGATTAAGTTTCTACGATCCGATCGTGGAGGTGAATATTTGATTTATGATTTTCTCACGCATCTTAAAGCAAGCGGAATCGTTTACAACTCACGCCACCCGAACACCACACAAGAATGGTGTGTCTAACGAACCGAACCCTATTAGATATTGTAACTACCTCGGTGAACTACTCCTAGATACAAGCGGATGAGAGATAGCGGTTGAAATAGTACGGTGGGGCCCCAAAAGCCACTCCGGTAGTCCTTTCAGACGTCCCAACCGCTAACCTCTCAACGGGACTGTCTGAGGCGTGGTCGGCAGCGAAGGATCAACTACGTACACAAGTGGGTATGTACGCCACCATACAAGAGTACATCACAGCCATCCCATCTAGAAAGAAATGAAATATATAGCGCCATACGGCAAGATTCAAATGACCTAGATAGATCTATATTTCAGGATAGCTCCTCATACAACACACATATCGTATCATGCGGGCGGCAAGCAGAATCCGAGTACGGATAAGAAGCAAATCGGCATAAGATGCCATAGAGATAAACATCCCAACTACAGTCTCACGGATCCCGTTCGGAATCTCTACACCATACGATCGTTGCCCACATCATCGGCTTCTTCCACCCGATCCGTCCCGAGAAGGTACATTCATGAATCAAGAATTTATCGTGTGAGACCCTAAGAATTTACTCAGCAAGTCTTAATGCCTCTAAAGGGACACAACACAGGGTGACGAATTGCAGCAAAAGATAAACCCTAGCAATTCTCTGAAGCGCTAACCATCCGCCTAACCAATGATAGGCGGATGTCCGTGAATTAAGTACAACAGATTATAATGGTAATCTCATCCGATCCATCCTCCTCCACCTTACCAACAAGGAAGCGGACGAACAACCCCATCCGTTGGCAATTTTATTAACCATTCCATGAGTATTGCTCTATTTACTAGTCAAGTTACTTAATCAAATTAAGCGGTACTTTAGTTATGCTTGTCTATGATCGAAAGCGTGCTCCAAGTCGTCCATAACATGACACGGCTTTTAGAAAGTTTTACCCGGCGGGTGCACCAATAGCAACACACGCCGATCAACCTCGGAAAAACCAAATCAAAACCCAACGAGGCTTTCACGGTGAACAATCACAAGATTCAGAAATATTTCAGGGCCACCCTTGAGTAGAACCATAGCAGTAAGCAAGCTCGAGACGGCCTCAAGGTTGCGCCAATGGTACATGGCGGTCGGGAACCCGAAAGTGTGGGCTTGTCGATGCAGCGTAAACACTCGCATACCTAAGCGATGCAGTGTGCTCCTCGCACAATCGTAATAAAGCAAGAATCATGGCATAAGTACAGGATCGTAATAAAACCTCAAACTAGTTTGTGGCCCCAAGAAATAAGACGGAATCAAGCTCGGTCCAGGGGGTCCCATATACCTCCGGATGTGGATAGCGCGATAAAACAAGGAACAGGAATCAAGTACTCGGGGTCTTACGGGACACAAGTGAGCAGGAAAAACCAAATAGCAGATGTTGCTCACCGGTGCCACTTTCTTTAGTTATCCCAGAACTACTCAGGTTAAGTTGTTTAGGTACCTCATTTTCCAACAGACTCTCACAAACCCTACACATGTTGTTCTACGACTCGCATGGCTCAAACAACTCCTACAGTAGTGGCTCATGGGATGGAGGAACAAGCTTGGTGGAGTTTAAAAGTAAAGGCTATGCATACTTGGGATTCAATTTTAATGCAATCGCGACTCGGTGATGCAAGAATAAGATAGAGGCAATAGGTACTGTATGTATGCAAGCATGTGGTAGTGCTTGCCTGGTATCTCTGTTGAAGCAAAGGACGGTTCTGGGTGGTGCTCCTGGTTCTCTTGATACAACCCACCTTTCGGTCTATCCGAGAAAAACCAAACAAACAAGGCCAACATGAATATAGAGCACAAACATTGGAATTAGATGCGTCAAGCAAACAATCATGCCATGATGAATGATGCACAAGTTGCATGGCAATAAGTAGCATGGCATAGGTGAGGTGTGGAGGACAGGAAAATAACATTTGAATTGGGTTTAAGTCATATTTTGTTGTCATAACAGTTGTTGTTCACAATATATTGACATGATGCATGCTGCAATTGAAGTTAAGGATAGCATAAACAGAAAGTTCTCGTCGAGCTGATCAATTTAGACTACTTATTTGCTAAATTTGGATATACAAAACAAAAGTTATGATTTATTGAAAATCCAGTGGCAATTGTGTAATTTAAATAATCTTGGAATTTTAATTGGGCAAAAGTCCAAATGGATGGCGTATTTGAATTCCTCTCATCTTGCTGATATCCAAACATATATCATTTGTCAAATTTGAATTTAGAATTAAAAAGTTATTTAAATCTGATTTGAAATTTGAATTTTGAATTTATTTAACAACATCTGAATTCAAAACAGCTCAAGCGTTCTATACACAGCCAGCCTGAGTCGCAGACGGGCCGGGGTCTCAGCCTGTGGCGGTGCTCGAGAACAACTCGACCGCGGGTTCATTTCCATAAAACCAGTGAGCCTCTTCGCAAAAGCAGATGCCGACAATGAGGCCAAAAGGACCGCGGGTTGATGAACCAAAAGCGGCCGGGGCTAAAAGCGAAGGAACACGGACGCAGGTGGCGGCGAGGGAGGACCGCTGGTTTGATTAAACCAAACCTCGTGAGCCTTTTGCAAGATCCCCACTGACGGCGGGTGGGGCCTCGAGGACCGCGGGTTGGCAAAAAGCTGGAGGGGTTTTGCAAAGAACAGCGCGCTGTGGATCTTCCTCTGAACCTGTCAGAACTGCGTGTATGCATCGCGATGCTGGCGCAGTAGGGTTCGAACTCAGCGATTGGCGCTGTGACGCCGGCAGCGGTAGGGTGCGGTTGGTGCTAGGAGGGACGTCGGCTAGCTAAGGTGGTGGCTTGCGCTGGAAGCGGCGACAACGGCACCACCGTGCAACGAGGGTGCTCGACGGCGTGACCCGCGCAACTGTGAAGCGAACGAAGACGGGACTATGTCTAGCGTAACGAGGGCTTACCGGGTTCGATGGCGGCCTGATACGGGCGGGGTAGTCGCGATCCTGGCGAGGACGGCGGCGTAGCTAGGGTTTGCGTCGGCGGCGCTGGTCAGCGTTCTGGCGCGTCTCCTCCCTCGCGTGGCTCAGGCGTCAGGCGAGCTCCGGGGCCTCCTCGACAACAGCGACACGCCTCCGGCTAGATTGTCTGGGGCAGGGGTAGACGGCGGTGTGGCGGCGAGAGGGCGTTGGGGTGGTGTGGAGGAAGGGGGGTGCGAGGCAAGCCTCAGGCGGATCTGGGGAGAGGCCAGGAGGGCAGGGAGAGGATAAGAAGGAAGAGGGGCCGGTTGTGGCGTGGGGGAGGGGAAAGCTGGCAGGGGCGTGGCCTCCTCCCTCACGTGCTCGGCATGGGCCGGGGTGGCGTGGTGGGAACTGGGAAGGGAGGAGGCCAGGTGGGGTAGGGGAGTGGGCGGTCTGGCAGAGAGAGCTAGAGGGAGGAGAGAGAGGGAGTAGCCTCGGTTAGATAGGGTTGGAGCTAGGTTGGGAGAGGGGCATGGGTCGAGCTAGGGTTTAGAGTGTAGGAGAAGTGCAGTCTGGGTGTGGGGCAGGTAGAGTCTTTGGGTGGTTGAGTTAGAGCTAGAAGGGAGAGGTGAGAGGGTCATGGGGCATGGAAACATGCTAGATAGGGGGAAAAGGAGAGGTAGGTTTTATTTGGGTTTTGTTTAGAGGTAGAAGTAGATTAGGGATTATTTTTAGGATAAATGTAAAAATAGGGTTTAGTTTAGGGTAGAAAAGAAAAAGAGGGAGTACTAGGTTTTGCATAGATTAGGGGTAGGAGGGTGGTTTAGGGTTTGATCAAGCAAACTACAAGCAAGCACTAAGCAAGAAAGAGCAAGAAAAGAAGGAGAAGAGAGAGGTGGCCCAAGGGTGGTGATTTGGTCCTCCTTTGGCACATGCCTGATCCAATCAAGAACAAGCAAGCTCCAGAGAGACAAGGGTAGCTAGGGTTTATACTAACCAAACATGATCAAGCAAAGAAGAAGGCTCCATTTAGAATTCCAAACAAAAGCCAAAAGCTAGGATAGATGGTACTTGCATGGCCCATGCAAGACAATTAATGCCCAAATTATCCTTGTGAAAACAATGATATTATGATGGCATTTTCCATATGAATTCCAAAAAGGTGGGCCAGGCCAAGCAAAGGTTATGGGGGATCCAACCAACAACATGGGCTAGGGATAACTCAACAAAAGGCCAAGCCCATATTATTGGATGGTGGAATTATAAGGTGGTGAAAGAAAAGGTGGTGGAGTCAAAAGAGAGATGCCCCCAACTCAACTTGGGCATTTAACAATTTAATAAGATCCAATTACAATATCAAGAGGCAACTACAATTAATCATGCACATGAGATAAGAAGCAAACAAGAAAAAGGTTTTATATGATGCTCAAATGCAAGGGGACATGATGACATGAGCATGATGTGATGATGATGCAACAATTATGTGTTGAAGTGGCCCATTTTATTATTATGACATGTAGCATTACAGGGGTTAGACAACCTGGGATGCTACAACTCTCCCCACTAAACAGAATCTACCCGAGATTCTAGGAAGAAGAAGAAGAAGACACAAAGAGAGAAGGATGGTTGGCCCGGAGTTCATCTTCACGCCCCATGTTGCTTCATCAATGTAATGGTGTGACCACGCACCTTGCAAAACTTGATGGACTTGTTGCGTCCTTCGCTCATGCGGTCTCAAGAATTTTAGTGGGGTGTTCTTGATAAGAGATCTTCTTGGAGGTCGATTAGCTCATGATCCACGGTCTTGCCGGGTCTTTGAAGCACTTCTTGAGCTGAGAGATGTGGAAAACATCATGGACTTTGAGTTTTTCCTAAGCTCGTGCATAAGCAACTTCTCCTCTTCTACCACGTATCTTGAAAGGACCGATGTATCTAGGAGCCAACTTTCCTTTGATACAAGCGGTGTGTTCCTCTCATGGGAGTGACACGAAGGTAGACGAGATCACCAGGGCATATACCATATCTGTGTGCTTCTGTCATAGTTGCTCTTCCGACGACTTTGAGCAATCTTCGTTCTCCGAATGATATGCACCTTCTCCTCCGCTCGAGTCACAATGTCGTGGCCAAACCAGATTCTTTCTCCCGCACCGACCAACCAATGGGAGTTCGCACTTGCACCATAGAGAGCCTCGAATGGTGCCATCTTGAGACTCTTCCGAAGTCTGTTGTAGGAGAATTCGGCATATGGAAGGCATTCTTCCCACTTCATGCCAAAAGAGATGACGAAGCTCTAAGCATATCCTCCGAATCGATTGATTCTCTCCACTTGTCCTTGAGACTAGGGTGGTAAGCAAAGTTCAACTGCTCCCAAAGCTTTTGGAAACTCTCCCGAACTTTGAGGTGAAGATGCTCCACGATCTGAACTGATTTCAAGTGGAACCCCATACAAAGAGACAATCCTGTTGATATAGAGCTCACCAATCAATTCCAAATTGTTTCTTTGATCGAAGAAGTGTGCCACTTTAGAAAGCCTGTCGATGACAACAAAATTGCATTGTTGCCCTTCTGCGATCTTGGGAAACCAGGATGAAGTCCATCTCTACTTTCTCCCATTTCCATTCCGGAGGTTTCAATGGTCAGAAGACCAAATGGTTTCGATGGATGCCTTCACCCTACCGCAGACATCACATTCGAGACATACTTGGCGCAATACCGTTTCAACCTGTGCCACCAAGATTGTGTTTTCAAGTCCATGTACATCTTTGTGCTGCCAGGATGGATAGAAAGAACCGAATCATGTGCCTCCTTGAGAACTTGGTCTCTCAGACCCGGGTAGTTTGGAACAAACATCCAGTGATCAAAGAAGAGCGAGCCTTGATCATCAACATGAAAGGACTCATACTTGGAGTGCCAAGCTTGGAGATGAGCTTTCGTGCGGATCACCGTCGACGAGAACGAATCTGTTCTTCCAAGAGAGGAGTAGCCGAAGGTTCGTAAGATGCCCTTGTTCCACAATCTCGTGTTGAGCCGAGAATTCCTCGCACAAGAGAGGTCACGCTCTTCTACCATGAGGTTGTTGACATAAGCTTTACGCTAAGCGCATCCGCCATGACGCTTGCTTTTCCAGAGTGTAGTTGATGGTCACCTCAAGTCATTGATTGCTTCAATCCATCTCCTTTGCCAAGATTGAGATCAGCTGAGTGAAGATATACTTCAAACTCTTGTGGTCCGAGAAGATCTCACAACGGTTACCCAACAAGTAGTGCCTCCACAGCTTCAAAGCAAAGACCACTTTGCTAGCTCAAGGTCATGTGTGGGATAGTTGACCTCATGTGTCTTCAATGACGAGAGGCATAAGCAACCACCTGCCTCTTGCATAAGGACCGCACCCAATCCTTGCAAAGAGGCATCGCAGAAGATCTGGAAAGGCTTAGATGTATCCGGAGGAACCAAGACTGGTGTGGAAGTGAGCTTCTTTGAGTGTCTCAAAACTTTCTTGGCAAGGTGAGTCCACAGTACTTCTTGCCTTTCTTGAGGAGATCGGTAAGAGGTTTTGCTATCTTCGAGAAGTTCGCAAAACGACGACAATAGCTAGCCAAGCCGAGGAAACTCCGCACTTCCTTGACATTAGCGTGAGGAAGCCATTCAACTATTGTCTTCACGGTTTCCGGGTTACTGCAATGCCCTTGGCAGAGATGACATGGCCCAGATATGTTACTTGAGCCGTAACTCACACTTTGAGAACTTTGCATACAAGCGGTTCTCACGGCTTGTTCAGACACACCAGTGCTCTTCATGCTCCTCCTTGGACTTGGAATAGACCAAAATGTCATCCATATACCACCACAAACTTGTCCAGTACTCCATGAAAACGGAGTTCATCAGCCTCGATAAGGTAGCAGGCGTTGGTGAGACCGAAGACATGACCGTACTCATACAGCCATAGCGAGTGGTGAAAGCTGTCTTGGGCACATCCTCTTTGCGAATTTTGATTTGGTGATAACCACTTCTCAAGTCCATCTTAGAGAACACCACAGCTCTGCCACCGATCAAACATGATCATTTATCCGAGGAAGAGGATATTTGTTCTTGATGGTTTTAGCATTTAGAGCCCGATAATCAACACATAGCCTATCGGTTACACACGCTTCTTCACAAAGATTGTTGGGCTACCCCAAGAAGAAGTGTGTTGAATGAAACCCAATTTCTCTTGTTCATCAAGTTGTCGTTTGAGTTCACCAACTCGAAGGACCCATTTTATATGGCCTCTTGGAGATAGGAGCCGTCCAGTTCAAGCTCAATCACGAACTCAACCTCGCGATCCGGAGGCATACCGCAACTCTTCAGAAAAACATCCGGAACTTACGGACCATCGGGTACCCTCAATAGCTTCCATAGCATCATCATTAAGAGCAGCCAAGGAATAGAGCCGACAGCAGGAGTCGACTTGGAGAAAAGACTATGTGGCCTTCAGAATCTTCAGAGACACCGAGCTCAAAGACAATCGATCACAGCTGCATTTGCTGTCAACCAATCCATGCCCAAAATGACATCAATGTCAGAGTTGCCCAGAATAATCAAAGAAGCCAAGAATGAAGAACCACCAATCTCCACTTTGTTGCCATGACTGATCTTAGAAGCTGGCATTGTTGCTCCCGGAGAAAGAACCATTAACTTCTTGGGAAGAGGATCTGGCACTAACCCATTCTCATCGGCAAACTTTATAGAAACGAAAGAATGCGATGCACCAGAATCAAAGAGAACTCGTGCAGGAACTGAGTTAACTGAAAGCATACCCATTACAACTCCAGATGCGAGCTCAGCTTGAGAGGCGTTGACGCAGTTAGCTCGAACAACCGCAGACCCGGGCTTAGTGTTGATGTTGAGAGCCCGAGGCGGTGGTGCACGAACCGAGGGAGAGCTTGTTGCAGATCTTGGCGGGGTTGAGGAGAGCTTTGTTCTTCATTGGCGCTCCAGCTTGGATGACCATGATCTCCACATGTGTAACAAGCACCGCGAGGACGTGGAGCAGAGTAGCGGGACTCCTTGAGCGCCCAGGTAAGGGTTGTAGCCCCGGAGCCGCAGTGGTGAAGTTTGGCCTTGACGTGAAGCTCGTGTCTTGGTGGAGCCGGGAGCGGTGGGGTGTTAGGAACCCAGACACGCTTAGAAGGAGTTGCCATTGCCCGAGCTTGATGCATCCTCGTGTGTTTCTTGGACTCTCGAACATCCGCCTACTAGCCTCCTCTTGTAGTGCCATATGCCGCAGCCTGTGAAGGTTGCGGTCTTGCATGCGTGAGTGCATACTTGATCGACGATTGAGCCCTTGCGAATCTCTTCGCTTTTCTTGTCATCGATACTTCATCACCACCATAGCGAGACAGTTCATAAAGTTCCCTGATATAGGTGTTGACGTTATCATTTCCCCGCTTGAGTTGAGGAAAGCATCCTTCATCCTTTCCATCACAATATCCGAGAGAAACTGTTCTTTGAAAGTCGTGAACCTCTCCCAAGTTGGTCGGAACCCAGTGCAGCTTGCCTTCAAGTAGTTTTCCCACCATAGAGCCGCATCTCCCTTGAGAAGGTGGGTAGCACACTTGACCCACTCTGCTCGAACATCGCCAGCCTCGAGCAACCTTGAGATCTCGCGCAGCCAATCATCCGCATCAAGAGGTCGGTCAGACACGTCAAACTGGCGAGGGTTGAACTTGAGGAAGCTCTTGATGTCACCACGCTTGGGAGGTGGAGGAAGTGGAGTGAACTCGTTCCTTCGGACGCTCTCCTCAAAGCGCAGCTGGTTCTCTTGCATGGCTGCCAAAGCATTGGCAATGCTTGACAGCGCTGAGCCCAGTTCCGGAGGAATATCCTCCTCAGTCCGGCGTGGGGGAGCCATCCTGTCATTGATGTAAAACTCAAGTCAGTACTATCATGGAAGATGATAATAATCCAGAATAGTACCAAGATGGAATTAACCAAGATTAAAGGATACAATTTACTGAGATGATATTAAAATATCAACAAAGTTCATAGCACCTCAAAGATATTAAGCATATCGCACACGACTGAAAAGGAGTGTGGTACACAAACATATCAAAGAAAAATTTTCCACAAATTTCGGCATTAAAATACCAATAGATGCGCAAAATTACTTAACGAATCAAGATTAGTGACTCTACCGATCCAATATACAAAAGCAAATGATACAAGTAGTGGTATGGTCGCGACTCCATCCCGGACTCAAATCATTACTCCGCACATGAACAAGTGGAACACATATCCTAACCCCTTTTTCTCACGACGAAACCTAAGATTGGTACTACGGAAACGAACAACCCAAACAAGATAGCGTCGGTTACAAAGAGGAAGATAGATTGCGTCGGTTACAAAAGCCTGTCGGTATGGAATGTACCAACAGTTGATAACCACAGGCAGATAAGATATCAACTTGGATGCAACAGATAGACAAGGGATTACACACACACACACAGACACACAACCTATGGTACTACGGAAACCCCGAACACGTGAATCCTAGTTTGAACTTTGAGAAGAGGATTGAAAACGTTGCACTTCCTTACCAGAAAAGGGTGGGTGGGAGGGTAAGAAGAAAAGTGGAAGCAGTCCTACTCGCTTTTGTTTTTCCCTATATACATAACTACTAAAATATTTGCTAGATCGACAACGACTGCTTTGAAACCACGAAGGTCGGGATGGCTCGATACCAATTGTAACTACCTCGGTGAACTACGCCCTAGATACAAGCCTGGATGAGAGATAGCGGTTGAAATAGTACGGTGGGGCCCCAAAAGCCACTCACCGGTAGTCCTTTCAGACGTCCCAACCGCTAACCTCTCAACGGGACTCAGACGGGCGTGGTAGCGGCGAAGGGATCAACTACGTACACAAGTGGGTATGTACGCAATCCACCATACAAGAGTACATCACAGCCATCCCATCTAGAAAGAAATGAAATATATAGCAACGCCATACGGCAAGATTCAAATGACCTAGATAGATCTATATTTCAGGATAGCTCCTCATACAACACACATCAGAGTATCATGCGGAAGCGGCAAACAGAATCCGAGTACGGATAAGAAGCAAATCGGCATAAGATGCCATAGAGATAAACACATCCCAACTACAGGTCTCACGGATCCCCGTTCCCGGAATCTCTACACCATACGATCGTTGCCCACATCATCGGCTTCTTCCACCCAGTATCCGTCCTGAGAAGGTACCTGTTCATCTGAATCAAGAATTTATCGTGTGAGACCCTAAGGGTACTCAGCAAGTCTTAATGCCTCTAAAGGGACACAACTGGGTGACGAATTGCAGAAAAGATAAACCCTAGCAATTCTCTGAAACGCTAACCATCCGCCTAACCAATGATAGACGGATGTCCGTGAATTTAAGTACAACAGTTATAATGGTAATCTCATCCGATCCATCCTCCTCCCCGCTACCAACAAGGAAGCGGACGAACAACCCCATCCGCTGGCAATTTTATTAACCATTCCATGAGTATTGCTCTATTTACTAGTCAAGTTACTTAATCAAATTAAGGCGGTACTTTAGTTATGCTTGTCTATGATCGAGAACCGTGCTCCAAGTCGTCCATAACCGCGGACACGGCTTTGAAAGTTTTACCCGGGTGCACCAATAGCAACACGCTCGATCAACCTCGAAAACCAAATCAAAACCCAACGAGGCTTTCACGATCGAACAATCACAAGATTCAGAATATTTGGGGCCACCCTTTGAGTAGAACCCGCAACGGAGTAAGCAAGCTCCGAGACTCAAGGTTGCGCCAATGGTCGAAGCGATCGGGAACCCAAAGTGTGGCTGGGCTTGTCGATACCGCGTAAACACTCCGCATACCTAAAGTAGTGTGCTCCTCGCACAATCGTAATAAAGCAGTAAATCATGGCATAAGTACAGGATCGTAATAAAACCTCAAACTAGTTTGTGGCCCCAAGAAATAAGACGGAATCAAGCTCTGGTCCAGGGGGGTCCCATATACCTCCCGGATGTGGATAGCGCGATAAAACAAGGAACAGGAATCAAGTACTCGGGGTCTTACGGGACACAAGTGAGCAGGAAAAACCAAATAGCAGATGTTGCTCACCGGTGCCACTTTCTTTAGTTATCCCAGAACTACTCAGGTTAAGTTGTTTAGGTACCTCATTTTCCAACAGACTCTCACAAACCCTACACATGCTGTTCTACGACTCGCATGGCTCAAACAACTCCTACAGTAGTGGCTCATGGGATGGAGGAACAAGCTTGGTGGAGTTTAAAAGTAAAGGCTATGCATACTTGGGATTCAATTTAATGCAATCGCGACTCGGTGATGCAAGAATAAGATAGAGGCAATAGGTACTGTATGTATGCAAGCATGTGGTAGTGCTTGCCTGGTATCTCTGTTGAAGCAAAGGACGGTTCTGGGTGGTGCTCCTGGTTCTCTTGATAGAACCCCCGCCGGTCTATCCGAGAAAAACCAAACAAACAAGGCCAACATGAATATAGAGCACAAACATTGGAATTAGATGCGTCAAGCAAACAATCATGCCATGATGAATGATGCACAAGTTGCATGGAAATAAGTAGCATGGCATAGGTGAGGTGTGGAGGACAGGAAAATAACATTTGAATTGGGTTTAAGTCATATTTTGTTGTCATAACAGTTGTTGTTCACAATATATTGACATTATGCATGCTGCAATTGAAATTAAGGATAGCATAAACAGAAAGGTCTCGTCGAGCTGATCAATTTAGACTACTTATTTGCTAAATTTGGATATACAAAACAAAAGTTATGATTTATTGAAAATCCAGTGGCAATTGTGTAATTTAAATAATCTTGGAATTTTAATTGTGCAAAAGTCCAAATGGATGGCGTATTTGAATTCCTCTCATCTTGCTGATATCCAAACATATATCATTTGTCAAATTTGAATTTAGAATTAAAAAGTTATTTAAATCTGATTTGAAATTTGAATTTTGAATTTATTTAACAACATCTGAATTCAAAACAGCTCTGAACGTTCTATACACAGCCACAGGCCAGCCTGAGTCGCAGACAAAGGGCTGTGGGGTCTCTTCGCCCAGCAGTGCCTGAGAACAACCTGGACCGCGGGTTCATTTCCGCAAAACCCAGGAGCCTCTTCGCAAAACGCCAACAGACGCTGACAGCGGGGCCAAGCTGGACCGCGGGTTGATGAACCAAAACGGCCAGGGGGCTAAAAGCGAAAGGAACACGCGGACGCTACCGCGAACGAGGGGCGCAGGCAGCGTGAGGGACCGCGGGTTTGATTAAACCAAACCTCAGGAGCCTTTTTGCAAGATCCCCACGGACGCTGGCGGGTGGGGCCTCGAGGACCGCGGGTTGGCAAAACAGAAACTGGAGGGGGTTTTCGCAAAAGAACAGCCGCGCATTGTGGATCTTCCTCTGAACTCGCTCGAACTGCGTGTGGTTCGCAGGCGCGATGCTGCGGGCGCAGAGGGTTCGAACCCATGATCGGGCGCTCACATGACGCGAGCCGCCGTAGTGCGGTTGGTGCTAGGAGGGACGTCGGCGGCTAGCTAAGGTAGTGGCGTGCGCTGGAGCAGGCGACGACGACGGCACCCACCGTGCACCGAGGGTGCTCGACGGCGTGACCCGCGCAACCAGGAAGCGAACGAAGACGGGACTATGTCTAGCAGAACCAGGGGCTTACCGCGGGTTCGATGGCGTGCCTGATACGGGCGGGGGTAGTCGCGATCCACGCAGGGCCGACGCGCCGTAGCTAGGGTTTGCGCCGGCGTCGCTGGTCTGGCGTTCTGGCGCGCCTCCTCCGCTCGCTCCAGGCGCCGCAGCGAGCTCCGGCCTCGACAACACGCAGCGACACGCCTCCGGCTAGATTGCGGGCAGGGTAGACGGTGTGTGGCGAGAGAGGCGGGGTGGTGTGGAGGAAGGGGTGCGAGGCAAGCCTCAGCGGATCTGGGAGAGGCCAGAGGGGGAGAGGATAAGAAGGAAGAGGGGCTTGTGGCGTGGGGGGGAAGGTGGCCGGCCTCCTCCTTTCACGTGTTTCAGGATGGGCCAGTGGCGTGGTGGAACTGGGAAGGGAGAGGAGACTGCATGTGGGGTAGGGGAGTGGCGTCTGGGCAGAGAGAGCTAGAGGGAGGGAGAGAGGAGTAGCCTCTAGATAGGGTTGGAGCTAGGTTAGGGGAGAGAGGGGCATGGGTCGAGCTAGGGTTTAGAGTAGATAGGAGGGGGGTCTGGTCGGGTGTGGGGCAGGTAGGGTGCTGGGTGGTTGAGTTAGAGCTAGAAGGGAGAGGTGAGAGGGTCATGGGGCATGGAAACATGCTAGATAGGGGGAAAAGGAGAGGTAGGTTTTATTTGGGTTTTGTTTAGAGGTAGAAGTAGATTAGGGATTATTTTTAGGATATATGTAAAAATAGGGTTTAGTTTAGGGTAGAAAAGAAAAAGAGGGAGTACTAGGTTTTGCATAGATTAGGGGTAGGAGGGTGGTTTAGGGTTTGATCAAGCAAACTACAAGCAAGCACTAAGCAAGAAAGAGCAAGAAAAGAAGGAGAAGAGAGAGGTGGCCCAAGGGTGGTGATTTGGTCCTCCTTTGGCACATGCCTGATCCAAGCAAGAACAAGCAAGCTCCAGAGAGAGAAGGGTAGCTAGGGTTTATACTAACCAAACATGATCAAGCAAAGAAGAAGGCTCCATTTAGAATTCCAAACAAAAGCCAAAAGCTAGGATAGATGGTACTTGCATGGCCCATGCAAGACAATTAATGCCCAAATTATCCTTGTGAAAACAATGATATTATGATGGCATTTTCCATATGCATTCCAAAAAGGTGGGCCAGGCCAAGCAAAGGTTATGGGGGATCCAACCAACAACATGGGCTAGGGATAACTCAACAAAAGGCCAAGCCCATATTATTGGATGGTGGAATTATAAGGTGGTGAAAGAAAAGGTGGTGGAGTCAAAAGAGAGATGCCCCCAACTCAACTTGGGCATTAAACAATTTAATAAGATCCAATTACAATATCAAGAGGCAACTACAATTAATCATGCACATGAGATAAGAAGCAAACAAGAAAAAGGTTTTATATGATGCTCAAATGCAAGGGGACATGATGACATGAGCATGATGTGATGATGATGCAACAATTATGTGTTGGAAGTGGCCCATTTTATTATTATGACATGTAGCATTACAGGGGTTAGACAACTGGGATGCTACAGATATGGTCCGATCAATGATGTCTCTTACTGATTTGCCGTTATCATTTTGGGGTTATGCATTAGAAACCGCTGCATTCACTTTAAATAGGGCACCATCTAAATCCGTTGAGACGACACCGTATGAACTGTGGTTTGGTGCTAAACCTAAGTTGTCGTTTCTTAAAGTTTGGGGATGCGAAGCTTACGTCAAGAAGTTGATGCCAGACAAGCTCGAACCCAAAGCGGCGTCTTCATAGGATACCCTAAGGAAACTATTGGGTATACCTTCTATCACGGAACCGAAGGCAAAGTGTTTGTCGCAAAGAACGGTTCCTTTCTTGAGAAGGAGTTTCTGTCGAAAGAAGTGAGTGGGAGGAAAGTAGAGCTAGACGAGGTTGTTGAACCTTCTCTTGAGTTAGAGAGTAGCGCAGACCTGAAATTGTTCCAAAGTCATGCACCAACAATAGAGGAAGCTAATGATAAGGATCATGAAGCTTGGACGATCTTGCCATCGAACGTCGCAGGTCGACAAGGTCGCGTGCCCCTCCTGAGTGGTGCGGCAACCCTGTCTTAAATGTATTGTTAGTAGATGACAGTGAGCCTTCGAACTATGAGGAAGCGATGATGAGCCTGCATACGAGAAATGGCTAGAGGCCATGAAATCCGAATTGGGATCCATGAGCGAAAACCAAGTATGGACTTTGGTGGACCCTCCTAGCGACCGAAAGGCCGTTGATTGCAAATGGATCTTCAAGAAGAAAACGGACGCGGATGGTAATGTTAACGTCTATAAAGCACCGCTTGTCGCGAAAGGTTTTCGACAAGTTCAAGGTGTTGACTACGATGAGACTTTCTCTCCCGTAGCGATGTTTAAGTCCATTCGGATTTTATTAGCAGTTGCTGTGTTTCATGATTATGAAATATGGCAGATGGATGTCAAGACTGCGTTCCTCAATGGCAACATTGATGAAGAGTTGTATATGATGCAACCCAAAGGTTTTGTCGGTCCTAAGGATGCTGATAAAGTATGCAAGCTTGAGCATTCCATTTATGGACTAAAGCAAGCATCTCGGAGTTGGAACCTTCGTTTTGATCAAGTGATCAAGAGCTTTGGATTTGTTCCAAATTGCTACGAAGCTTGCATCTACAAGAAAGTGAGTGGGAGCTCGGTGACGTTTCTGGTACTATATGTGGATGACATATTGATTATTGGAAATGACATCAACATGCTTAACGATGTGAAGAGTTATTTGAACAAGTGTTTTTCAATGAAAGACCTAGGTGAAGCTGCTTATATATTGGGCATCAATATCTATAGAGATAGACAAATACGCCTGATAGATTTAAGCCAGAGTACATACCTAGACAAAGTTCTGAAAAGGTTCAGAATGGATAAGGCAAAGAAAGGTTCAGTGCCTATGTTGTCAGGTAAAATATTGAGTAAGGCTCAGTGTCCAGCTACGGTAAATGATAGGGAAGCTATGAGCAAAGTGCCTTATGCCTCGGCCATAGGTTCTATCATGTATGCCATGATGTGTACTAGACCGGATGTGTCCAATGCTCTTAGTTTGACGAGCAGATATCAAAGTGATCCAGGAGTGGAACACTGGACAGCCGTGAAGAACATCCTAAAGTACCTGAATAGGACTAAAGAAATGTTCTTAGTCTATGGGGGTGATGAACAGCTTGTCGTAAAAGGTTACGTCGATGCTAGTTTTAACACCGACAAGGATGATTCTAAATCTCAGACAGGATACGTGTATATTTTGAATGGAGGAGCTGTGAGCTGGAGAAGCTGCAAGCAAAGCGTGATCGCGGGATCTACAGTAGAAGCGGAATACATGGCTGCTGCAGAAGCGTCAAGTGAAGGAGTTTGGATCAGCAACTTCATCACTGAGCTTGGCGTGGTTCCAAGTGCATTGGACCCACTGGAGATATTGTGTGACAACACTGGCGCCATAGCACTCGCTAAGGAACCAATATATCATCCAAAGACTAAGCATATCAACCGCAAGTTTCATATAATCCGAGATTATATAGCAGATGGAGATCTGAAGATTAGCAAAGTACATACAGATATGAATGTCGCAGATCCGTTGACTAAACCTCTTCCGCGTGCAAAACATGATCGACCTCGATTGCCATGGGTGTGAGATTGTTGCCAAATGTAAACTAGATTATTGCCTCTAGTGCAAGTGGGAAACTGTTGGAATTATGCCCTAGAGGCAATAATAAAGATATTATTATAATTCTTGTTCATGATAATGTTTATATTCCATGCTAGAATTGTATTAAGCGGAAACTTTAATACTTGTGTGGTTTGTGAACAACACCGTTACCCTAGTATGCCTCTATGGACTAGCTCATTGATTAATGATGGTTAAGGTTTCCTAACCATGGACATGAGTTGTCAATTAATAATGAGATCATATCATTGGGAGAATGATATGGTGGACAGACCCAAACTAAGCGAAGCAATTAGATCGTGTCATCGTGTTCGTCTTTGCGAAGCTTTTCTTATGTCAAATATTGTATTCCTTAGACCATGAGATAATACAACTCCACGGTATCGGAAAGCTTTGAGGTCATCAAACGTCATCCTATGAGAGGGTGATCATAAAGGTGTCTCTCGGTGATCGGAAAGTATCTGTTGGGTTGTATGTATCGAGATGGGATTTGTCCCTCCTAAGTCAGAGAGATATACTTCGGGCCCACTCGGTAATCGATATCAACACCGCTTGCAAGCATGTGGTTAAGGAGTTAATCACAAAGTGATATCGGATTACGGAACGAGTAGAGTACTTTGCCGTGAACGAGATTGAACTAGGTATGACGATCGACGATCAAATCTCGAGCAAGTAAAATATCGCGAGACGAAGGGAATATATATATGGGATTGATTGAATCCTGGCATCGTGGTTCATCCGATATGATCATCGATGAATGTGTGGGAGTCAATATGGGTTTCCAGACCCCGCTGTTGATTATTGATAGAAGATCATGTCTGCATATTCTCGAACCCGCAGGGTCACACACTTAACGTGTCTCGATGCTAGGATAGATTGGATAATTGGTTTATGAGTTTTTGTTCGGAGTCTCGGATGGGATCCGGGACATCACGAGAGGTTCCGGAGTGGTCCGGAGAATAAGATTCATATAAGGCAGTGCAGTTTTTGGAGTTCGGAATTGTTCCGGGTTAATCGGTATTGTACCGGAAGCTTCTAGAACCTTCCGGAAGGGGACCAACGTGGCCCCACCTTCCGGGAGGGGGCATGGGCCTATGAGGGAGTGCCCTGGACGCATTGGGCCAGGGGCACAAGGCCCCATAGGGCCCAGCCGGCCAAGAGAGGTTTAAACTCTAGATAGAGCTTCTAGAAGGGGGGTTTCCTTGCCCCCACTCTTCCTCCTTGGGGCCGCCGGCCTTGGCTTGGGGGAGGGGCTAGGGCTGCGCCCACCCCTCTATATATAGAGGGGCGCACCAACCCCTACACCTTCCCTCCAACCCTAGCCGCTTCCTCCTCTCCTCCGATCGCCAGGCGAAGCCCTGCTGCAGAAATTCTCCACCAATTACACCGCGCCGTCGTGTTGTAGATCCAACCCATCTCTCCACCATACTTGCTGGACCAAGTAAGGAGAAGACGTCGAGGTGCCGCACGTGTGCATCTCACGGAGGAATCGCCACTTGTGGTGCTAGATCGGATCGGATCGCGAGGAGGAGAAGCGAGTACGACTACATCACCCACATTCCGACGAACGTTCCGCTGTGCGAATCTTCAAGGGTATGAAGATCTAATCCAATCTCTCTCGTTGTTTGCATCTCCTAGATTAGATCTTGGCTTCCCTCTGTTCGCATCCTTAGAAAATTTTGATTTACTATGCCGCGAAACCCTTCAGTTAGAACCTGAGGTGAGCATGACGTCACCAGGCCTGATCCTCACAAGTTGAGGATCAATCGATCGATCTGGTGCACGCACGGGGTTGTGGTTAGGTTCGTTGGACAGAGGAGATCGAGGCGAACCTATTGGTGGTGGCGCCGCCCTTTTTTGGTCACTGATGGTCAACCCACGACGAGCTCATGCGGCGGTGATTGTGGTCGATAACGGTGGCGTGGATTTAGGAAGCAAACGAAAAATCTACGCATACTAGGAGATTCAGTGACTCACCAGGAACGCGATGGTGCGGTCGGAGACGCCGGTGAGGTCGACTAACAGCGTCAGGAACGAGGGTTCGATTGGGTTGATTCACGCCTTCTCCGCTAGTGCGAGTTGTGGCAAATGGACGAGAAGAGCACGGTTGTATCCACCGTGGTCTTACATGGCCAAGGCGAGCACGGAATCGCCGGCTCTAGCTCACCTCCGAGCTAGGGTTCTCGGGTCAGAAGAAGAAATTGAGAGAGAGAGAGAGAGCTGCAGAAGGGGAAATGGGGATGAGGACGAGCAGACGGCGTCGTGGCGTTCTTATCCCTTCCACCCAGGAGCGGTAGCACGCATCACAGCGCGGCAGTCCATCGACGGCGGAGCTCCTGGCCAGCGAGCTGCTTCCAGTAGGCGAGGTAGACGACGACATGCGGTTTTGCGGATAACCCCCTGGTACTTTCCTAAGCTCAACCCGCAGTCCCTCTTCGGTCCCACCTGCTAGCAGAGGTGAGAACGAGTTGGGCTTCTTGTGGGCTACACATGGGCGTTAGATAAGGAAAGAGATGTTGGGCCACGGCCAGGTAATGTTTTTATTTGTTTTACCTTTTTCTATTTTCTGTTTTCCTTTTCAAATTTGAATTTGATTTATATTTTGAACTTTTATTTGTGGGATTTATTTGCTGGATAATTGCAATAATACTAAAATATATTTAGTATCATTTATGAACTTTTATTATATAATCTTTTTATATTTCTTTTATTTACTCAATATGAACCCTTTTTAATAATTTGTAGAAACTTTTCTTATTATTTTCTCTCCTCTTTTAATTATGGATTTCTTGAATGATGTGTTCTTATTTGTTTATAAGACTTAACTCTAGTTGGCTCAGAGTTTGAATGTAAATTTTTATATGTATAATGATCCTATATCATTATTTGATGCATGAAATCTGAAAGAAAATAATATGGTTCTTACTACTTCCATTAATTTGGAAAATGACCATGTATATATTCTATTATGATAAACAAAGAGGTTTAGGGTTTTGAATTATGAATATTTACCCTAGGGTTTAGGTTTTTTTAATATACTTAGACTCCTTTATGGATGTGGTTAAAGATTCAATAACTAAGCATATTGTTTTCTGTTTGGGATATTTGATGACATCACCTTTAGTACTTGAAAGTTATATCTTGAATGTTTTTATGAAAGGGATTGATAAAGATACTCCTAAGCACATTTTAATTATGATGGTTGGAATTGTCAGAGATGTGTTTATGTGATTTGTTGTAGGGAAATGTTCCTATCAATTGATATAGATATAATATGAGGAATTCTGAATATGAAATGGATATTATAGTTGGTTTTAAGATTGTTTACCAAGAATTACTATCTTCCATAATTCATAATTCTAGACTTCTTATTAAGGAATTCCTTTCCAAGATATACTACCTTTTTCTATCTATCATCATGATTAACATGATGAGTTTTACTTCATAGTAATAATCTCATTCACTGATTAACCTTCTAAACTCATGGATGATTCCAATGAGTTTGATACTAAAGTATTTCATAACTTCCTAATATCCTTGCTTGGTTGTATCTACTACTCTACTGTTGATAGCCTTCCATACAACAAATAGTTCCTTCAAACTCTACTCATAATCTTCCTTAATCATTCATTACTAATGTATTTCTAATAGTTGTATGCATCCAACTACCTTTCTCTAAAGTTGACTATCCTTTAAGATGAATACACCACTTCTATAACTCTATGCTATACTAGCTTTAATTGAATAATATCATCCTATATTCACTTTACTCCAATAACCTACACTCTAACCCTGAATAATATTTATGTGGCTTGCAATGACTACTCTAGGATAACTTATCTCTACTAGGGTTCCAATCATGTTCTACCCACCAGTATTACTTATACTAAATATAATCATTCAATATTGGTGGCTAAAGCATCACCATTATAATCCTTTATTCATTTATTGCTTAAGTTCTTAGTTGGCTAAGAAAGGCTTTATTAATCCTACTTTTCAATTGTCTTGAAATTATCTTCTTAGTATCTCATATTGGATTAAGGTTATTTATGGACTATGCCCTCTTTAAAATATTTAAGTAGATGTTCTAATAAGATCAAGAAATAGTAGATCAATGTATTACCACCCTTCTGTGTAATATAAATAAGATATGTTTGAGCATTGCATGCATGCATAACACTTGCACTTTGGTTTAATCAAGAAAGAAACAAAAAACCCTAAACCCTAACTTTCCTCTCCATTTGAAACATTTATCTGGTTTTGAAAATATTTGGCAAAAACACAAAATGCATGGAGCCCAATCAGTACCAAGGGCCCTTAGTGTTTTTAGTTATATTACAAAAGTTCTTGTGATTTGAAATTATTCAAAATAGATTTGAATTCAAAATACAAAAGAGAAATCCAAAAATGGAAATAGAAAAACATTTCTGGAAATAAAAATCTATCTAACCTAGCTACTGGGCCACAACCCACCTCTTTCCTCACTCTCTGCCGCCCACCGCAGCCAGCAGCCAGCCCACCCGGGGCCAAAGCCGGCCCAGCCTGGCCCGATACCCCTTCGGCCTTCTTTCCCGTCTTCTTTCTCGTCGCCGGTAAGCAGTTGCCTGGAAGCGCGCCCGCCGTCGATCTCCTGCGCGTCACGATGCCCGCCGCCGCCCCTAGAGCCGCGGATAAGAACTGCCGCAACCTCCTCTCTCTCCCAGTACCCATTTCACTTCCTCTCCCTCGCGGCATCGCCATGGCCGAAGAACCCTAGCCTCCAGTCGCCGTCGGCCTCGCCATTTCCGGCCGCCCCAGCTCAAGCCGACACCACCGCTGGAACCGCCGTGCTCGACTCTCTCTCCCTAGCCTCCTTTCCCCCTCACGTGCAACCTCGTTTGAGTGAATCGGAAGCTCCGGCCGCCGTCGTTCATCGTCGATCCCCGCCGACCCTGAGCTCGCCTCGCCGTCAAGCCCGTCTTGCTCACGTTGAGCTTTTGATCCTCGCAGTGGCCTCCGTTTCCTCCATCTCCCCCTCAGTCGCTCTCCCCGCATGTGCCCGACGCCGCCGCTGCTTGCCGTCGTTGCACCGCCATCTCCGGTGACCAAGAATAGGCGGCGCCACCACCAACCGACTCCCCATCGTCGTCTGTGTCCAACGCCCCCAACCTCGCATCCAAGCGTGATCGGAATCGCTGGATTCAAGCTCGATCTGGAAGCAACTCCATTGATGACATCAGCATGATGTCATGCTGATGTCATATCTCTTTTTCTTTTCTTTTAATTATTTCTGTAAATAGAAAATCCCTGACAGGTGGGCCATACCTGTAAGAGCTTTATTATTTTCTATAATTATTTTCTTAAATGATTAAAAATCTGACATGTGGGCCCAAGTTTGGAAATGATTTCAAATGAATTAAAATTTGAGAAATTCATAACTAATTCATTTTAAATTAGAAAAATACAAATAATATACCAAAATGATCAGAAAATTGAAACCTATCTAACTAAGCTATAATCATACATTGTTAATCAACTTTTATAGCAAGTTTAATTAGAAGAACTAATTGAACCCCATAGGTGATTCCGATGATTCCCCTGTTTTAGGGTTTGGACCTTCGGAACCCCCTTTAAAGTGACCAAGCATGTTTTAGGGTTCAACTCAACACTATTTAACTTGTCATATCATCCATATTGTATGAGCATTGCACATGCCATGTGTTGAGTGTTGCTTTCTCTTTTCCAGTGATTGGTTCTCGGAAATAGGAACCGAACCCAAAGCTAAAGTCAACGCCACAGAAGAGCAGTACCAGTGCAACAACGGACAAGGAAAGCGAAGCCCCACTCATACATATGAATCCTATGATTACAAAGTATTTCATTCTCGTCATATGCATTCGGTTCAACAGTCTTTTATCAACAGACAGAGAAATCCTATTTGATGCATGTTTTCCTTTGTGAACTATATTACCTGATCCACCGCTCCTAGCATAACTAGGGTTTGGCTTATGCGCGTCGCTAGTGCCATAGTTCAGTCAAGCTTAGCCATGCTTAGTGGTCAAATGCTGATCATTCAGGTGATGCACCAGAGATGCGATGAATCTAATATGGTAGGATGTGGTGATGTGATCAGAGATGATGATAAACATGCTAAGGCTTGTATGGGAGGCCACGTGGGTTGTGGTTTTTGTAGTCCCATACTTGCCACCCCTAGGACCCGATGTTCTTACCTCTTGAACCAAGACGAGCGTACAACCACACGGGGGCCTGGAAACCCCCTCGACCAACTAACTTGCCTAGTAGATTCCATGAGTCACATAGTTCGGGCTTTCCATTCGACATACACATCTTGGTTGTTCTTGAATGGAGATGAAGGAGGTGCATTCATACAGGTAGGTAAGCGTGGCAGGGAATGGGAGATGCCCGTCGTCCGTAATCTCAAACCATGTTCACATCGCTAGGGACCGACTTCGGGACTCGACCCGTTACGGCGGCATCTCCTTAGTGCGTGACTCATGGTCTCGGCGAAAGCAAGGTAAAGGTCGTGGTCAACCACTCTCTGTCGGCCTTCCAAGGAAGAGGGCTAATATGTTGGCATTAAGAATTGGTTGGTACGTGTGGGTAAAGTTGTGCACCCCTGCAGGGTTATTAATCTTTTCGAAAAGCCGTGTACACGGTTATGGACGACTTGGGAACGGATGTGAAGATCATAGAGAACTATAACCGAATGTTAAAACTTGACAACTAATGTGAGATCAGTACTTCCTCGGGGTTGTTTGAGGGGGTAGTTCGGGAAGAGAGGTTCTGTTGATGATGATACTTGGTGAATATCAAAGATGGTTCTAAGAGCTAGAGTTGAAGTCTTCTTATCCCCCTTTTAAAATGATCTAACTAGACGAGTTTTCTTCTCCCCCTTGTTTTGAAAACAAAAGATGGCTTTATGCAAAATAACTCCACTAGCCATAAGTCTTGCGGAGTACACCCTGTACTCAGCCTTGCTTTTTTGATGATTTTCTATAGATGATGCTACTCCAACTGAAGGTGGTTTCTACATCGAAGTCGACGAGTAGTCGGGGTTCCCGGGCAGCAGCCTAGGATCTATGGAAGGATCGCTACTTCTGTTTAAGGTCTCTTAGGCCCTTTGCTAAGTTTGTTGTTTAGAACAACTTGTTTGCTTCCGTTGTTTGATGTAATGATGGGTCTGTGACCCTTGGTTTGTATGTTATGTAATGTTACCGATCTTTCCCTGCACGTTTCGGAATTGAGGTTAGGCTTATATCAGATAAGGATTTGGTATTTGTCTAGCCCTGATCCTGGGTCGTGACAATCAAGGATTGATAGTTAAAGAATTTGTGAATCAATAGGGAATTAACCAACATTGATGAACAACATATATTAAGATAAGTTCCATAAAGATTGCCATAGAAAGAAAGATATATAGTGAATGATCTTAACTTAGTCTCTTTCCAAGTCCAACTCATTAAAGAGTTTAAGTCTAAGTATTACTATGACACTCATAGTAAGAATAGATAAGAATAAGATAGTCAGGATTAGTCATTACATTTAGATTACTTTAGTTATAATCTTAACTTGGCATTTATGAGTTGTTGGCTAAATATTATGATAGGATCTCTTAAGGATCAAATATTAATCCTTTAAACAATGTAATATGAGTAACATTCTATTATATCTGATCTATCCTTAAATCAAATCATGTTTACCCAATTAAGGTTTTAGCAAAGGTCATATTGAAACTTATCACAGTCAACTTGGTGATCTACTTCAATTTCATCAATTTAAGAGAAGCTTCCATCACTTTGACAAGTTCTGTTTTAAAAGCGCGAAATTATTCGGATTTTCTATGCATGAATGCAATGCACACATCTGGGTTCAACTTATTTCTAAGCTCTAATGCTGGGATGTTACACTATCTGTCATATGGATGTACAAATCCCACTCTTGATCCATGTGCATCAACACATACTTTCCGAACACTCAATGCCACCTTTATAACCACCCAGTTACGAAGTGGTGTTTGATGTCATCAAAGCATCCATCCGGTGATAGTGATTAGCATGATCTCATGGTTGAAGGATCTAGTTTACTATGTATCTGAAAGCTTATAGCAAACTAACTATTTAAATGACTTGATCTTTATGCTACGCTTATCTATAGGAGTATGCACTACTGCAAAAAGTCTTATAGCCTCCAAATGGTTAGTGACGGACAAAATTATGCCTATCACTAGTATATACTAGATAATACCCCGCGCGTTGCTGCGGGATTGAGATGCATAAAATAATAAGCATTTTGTATAAATCATGCACTTGTTGGCGAATATGCGATGGATAGTGTGTCCATGAAGGGGACAAATAAGAACAGATGAAACAGAAGAAGAAGAAGACATCACTGAAACATCGCTTATATGAGGATTTATCTTTAACTCCTGAAAGCACTTTTCAGCATAGGATTTAAAGCATTGCCAATTACTTGTATGCTTAAAATATAAACTCATATTCTCGGTTAATGCCCACAAATGTTAAGTAAAAGTGATATTTTGAGCGTTCACAGTCTATTCCATATTTTTCTTTGGAGATAGATGGACTTATAAGCCTGCAGCAGACTATTGAAGTGGCATGCGAGTGAGGGTCAGGAAATAGGATACATGAGAGATAAAATGGTTATGTTCATCTTATTTTTCGTGGCCCTGTCTTAGTGCCAAAAATGGAGCCGTTGTAGCTGCAGGCGCCCATGGAAGCCACACCACTATCTTCCTGCAGGCCAATAAAGATGCAGGTACACCAAATAGAATCTAGTGTTACAATTGAACTTATAGCTCAGGAGATACTACTCATATAAAGAAGCATGTATGCCAACAGCTCGGGCTGCAAAAGATCAAAAAATAATAGTGAGGCATTATAACTCAAAAAAGGAATGTATATTTCTATAACTTAGTTAACCTTCTGAATCACGTTCCAGCGCCCAACACATGGGGAAAAGCTCATTAGTAATACAAAGAACATAGAAGTTTAGCCAAGTTGATATAATGGTAGCATCAATCGTTCCACTAATGCCATGTTGCAACTCCCAGAACTGTGTTGCATCTACTGCATGCAACCTGCAGGCATCAATGGAAAAAATTATAGATACTAATCAACCATATTTCCCTATAAAGTCGAACCACAAATATTTTTCAATTACTAAGAATTGCTATTCTCCATGGAAGCACAGTGAGTACCCATGCGAAGGAGCCAGACAGGGATATCAAGAGAATCTCATCGCCTAACCACTTCAGCTTATACTATTTGCCCTATCTTCGCTCTATAGGAATTTTATGAACACCTAGCAAACATAAAGCTGCAAAAGTAGAATTAAGATAAGGGCGCAGGCAGATCAAGATAGCAATAAACATACCCAGTTGCACGGGAAACAAAGAGGGAGTTGAGCAAAACTGAAGGAAGGGCCTGAACTCCGTGAACACTGGATCGATACATTTTATTCGATTAACACATGATATAAAGTTATATGGTGTAGCGTCACAGAATACATTGCTTTCATCATTTCACATACATTCAGCAAAATATCAGCGAATAGAACACTGGTATTATGGAAAACTGACCAAAAAAATCAATATTTTTCTTACCCTAGCAGAAATTGGGCAAGTACCAATAAATGGTCATAGGAGCTATTTTTCTCAGATTTTGTGGTTTCTCTCTAATCCAGCGCCTGCAAAGAGAAATGCACATAAAAATAAATAGAGAGACTTTGAGAATCATTTGTTAGTAGGTGTTGCAGGCAGAGGAGATGCAGCAAGGACTTGTAGGCTGCAGAGACTTCTTATAGGACAAACGCAGTCCAGAATTGTCCTGTATCTATTAGACATCCTGGGCTATCAGCCATGAAAATTTAGAAAAAGCGGAAATTAAGCTAAAAGATAGATAAGGTGGAAGGAGGTATTGATGTCCAGTGTGGTCGTGATGTTTCTCCTTGTTTGAGCAACTAACATTTAGAATCCGAGAGAAATCCAATCAAAGCATCAGCAGGCAGAATCTAATGAAAGACCACGAGGCAAAATGTTGATCAACCTTCGAGCGGGTGAGAAAACTAACAAATTGACAAACATGAGTAATAAGGGGATACAAAATTAAGAGAGAAGGAGAAGCTGGAGTTGAGACCACTGCAAGAGATGGACACGAGCAGACGGACACGCTGGTATGGCAAGACGGTGAGCTTTTTAAAACTGGAGGCTGGCGTTCGGTCAGTTTCTTAGGCAATGATGGCTGATGAATGGCGAGCACGAAGGGACAATTTCCCATGCATTTATGTGGAGGAGGGCACAGGAAGCTTCGTGGACATCAGATGTAACAGCTGTGGAGAGCACCATGGAAGAGGAACGACGGGGAAGTTTTTCCTTGCACACGAGGAAGGGCGGGCTAGCGAAGCGGGATCTCCCTCGAGCCAAGTAGTGAGCCCAGGTCCCATGTGGGGAAAATGCCAGATATGGAGAGAGCTACGAGCGATGACGCGGGAACACAACAACGCATGGGAATTAGAGGTGACGTGGACGCACCACAGGGCTGCAAAATCAGTTAGTGGGGGATTACTATTTAGATATAGAAGATTCCTAGTGACTGGCAACAATATGACTGTCACTACTACGAAACACTAGTGACGGGCGCATAAAATTGTCTGTCACTAGTAATTTTGGTGGAGGCCAGCCTAATGAAAATATTACTTAGTGGCAAGTGTTTATAAATACCTGTCACTGAAAGCACTAAGGGTAGTGACGGACAAAAAATATATCAGTCACCAGTACTCTGTCGAGACCAGAAAAGAGGAGTATAATTTATGTTAGATAAAAAAATTCGCCTGCCTCAATTACAAAACTCTAAGAAAAATTGGTCTTGGCATTAATCTTTTTAGTTTTACATCAGATTCGGGGCTTTCTATTTCGCGATTTTTTTCACTTAATACATAAACCCGTCTACCTTTCCCCTAGCCTCCACATCTTCAGTCGCCACCATCTTTCTTCAACCGCTCATCTAAGATCCAATCTGATATACATGTGCCTCTTCCCACGTTTGTGCTCATCAATTCAATCTCATGTGTGCGGATGTTCAAGTTCCATTATTAAATCAATCTAGGTCTACCTATTTCAATACGCAATTCCAGTTGATCCCTTGTTTATTATTCATATTTTGGGATCATCACGATTACCTATTCGCCATGGTCGTCGGAGAGTCGGAGTCGCCGCCATATATCACCAACCATCATGAAAGAAGAAAGGTACATGCCCTAGAAGTGTCGCCACGAGTACGAGAAAAGCTGCCCCGTCGACATAATCGGTAGATCTCAATGGGATCCCTCCTCCCTCTCCCTCTCTCCTCCCGTGTGGATCAGCCATGGTCCATCCCGACGCCCATCCGATGGCTCTGATTGATTGATCCCGCGCTCAGAGGAATTCGACGGCCCCCTGATTGTCTTTTGTCTCATGGCTTTGGCAACTTTTAATGCCGATTGTCCGCCACATCCAGATGCCCTGCGACCAATTTCTGAGTTGATGTCTCAGAGACCTGCACCGTGGAATTTGATGGAAGTCCCCAATCTAGGCATCATCTACCAGTATCCTAATTATCCATTTAACTGTGTTACAATTTGTTAGTGCTTGGATTTCTTTTCCTGCTAGCGATCTTGTCATCGGTAAACTTTACACGTGAAAACTGAAAGTTTACTTTTGTATCTAACTAGAAAAGGTGCCAGTACGTTGTAACAGGAGAAAAAATAAGACTAACCGTAAATCTGTATGATTTTTTCTTGTCCATCTCCTCTTCATCTTTGCCATGAAAAATTCGCCCATCGTGAAATTCACGGTTGATTCCTCTCCTCTCCCCCTTCCATTCTCCTCTTCAAGTTGTTACTCTCCCACCCCTTCCTGGCAATGCCCAAATACGTCGACTGAGTTGTTGATTTAGGAGATCAGAAGCTCGATGCCTTGAATCGTAACCTTCAGCTAACATTATAATCTAATATGTCCAAATAGATTGACAGTGTGGATGCAAGCATGTATGATCTAGAAGAACCAGTATTGAGTATGAACCGCTAAGGATCCTATCCAAGCTTCCTGAAGTTGTTGTATATCCAAGACTAGTTTCCTGAAGTAGTCCGTGCTCTAGCTTGTTGTATATTCAACGAGCAGACCCTTTATTTTTCCTAAGCTCGCCCCTGCTATTGCTATTGCTATTGCTGCTTGTCGCTGCTCTGCTTCTTGTCGCTCCTAACTCTGCTTTGCCGACGGAGCGTCTCTGCTCTCCTGATAGAGCATCCTTGGCTCCTTGCTATCGCCTCCGATGCCAAATATTTGTAGTCGCTGCAGCAAAGCGGGACACTGTAGATACAACTCAGATCACGAAAAAATGACTAAAAGGTTGATCGAAGCACTCGGCACGCACGACGTGAATACGTGATGCACACGCAGAGCAGACCACATCGTGGCGGCGCGGGAGGTGGCACACTTCTTGCCGAAGGCATCCACGCAGTGCACAAATCTTAAAAGAATACACAAACGGAGCTGATACTGAAAGTTTGAGTCGCTAGCGACGGGAGCAGCAGCAAACACTACTGG
This sequence comes from Avena longiglumis, assembly GCA_030063025.1. Lineage (NCBI taxonomy): Eukaryota > Viridiplantae > Streptophyta > Magnoliopsida > Poales > Poaceae > Avena > Avena longiglumis. The sequence continues at coordinate 522,363,131 of CP125976.1, forward strand.
TTTGTGTACTTTTTCCTCCTGATTTCCGCTGTTGCTTGTTGTATGCAAAGGTACGTTCTAAATTGGAAACTATATGTATGTAGATTACTTGCGGGAACATATGGCTCTTGTGGCTGAACTGTGTAGATTTCTCCGTCCGTGTAAACTCCTCGCCGGCCCTCCTCCTCCTGCAAGATCTTGGCCTTGTTGTAGCTGACGACGATTTCGGCCAGGGAGCGGGAATAGGAGGGATCGCGAAGTCTCGTTGTATATAGTCCCTTCATCACCTGCAGAAGAGCCGCGTCGGGCGCAACGACGTCCTTGAGGATGCAAGCGATGCTAGGAAGGGCGAGTCGATCCGGGGCAAGTGCTTGAGGTGCTTGAAATCGGCAGTGGCTCCTCGTCCACAATCTCCACGTGGTCAGAATCGGGATTTGCGGAGTTTCTCATCTTCTGGCCTCCTTTGCCCTCGCTTGGGCTGCAGGCAAAGCGAGAGCAGGAGGGCGTCAGTTTGTGGGCAGGGTTGTATGGTCCACGGGTGGCGCATAGGCTAAGGAACCGTTTATTGATTTGGCGGTGGACAACGTGTAAGTTGCAGGGGGTAAACCCGTCTATAAAAAAGGAATCCGTAAGAGATACTTCGTTTTTATTATTAGGTATAGATTACTATGGATGGGTGTCAACTAATTAATTTTTATATCAGTTATTTCTATTTTTGTTTGTGGGAGTTGGTGCAGCATTGGACTTCAGAGCAGAGCGGTCGCCTCCAAAGTTCAGACACATTGTCCTGTGTGGGCTGCCGGACTTCCGATAACTTTAACAGGGAGTACATTTTGCCACTTAACATCCCTCTCATCATATGGCCTCTCTTGTTTATGTATAGCGCTCAGTTGATGATAGTCTGCAGAAAGTGTATACTTCACCAAAGGCAATCAGGTTTGTGCTGGATCATCTTTTCCATGTTGTTTCATACAAGTAATATCATTATTTTTTTGTATGTTCACATGTCCTCCTCATTGAAGTTTATCTCTCTGAACATAGTTGATCCTATTCTACATGCCTTTCATAGCTTTTTTAATATATTATATTACTTATATTCTTGTAGGTTCATAATTGTGTATGTCGTATTTCTTGAAATTTGTGTATTTATCTTTTTTTCTTCGTTTTCTGCAATAAATAGAACTAAAGTAGTAGAGAAATGAACTCTAATGAGTGAAGATAAAACATATGTGGATGAAAGAAAATTGTTTGGAGATAAAAATTATGAAGTTGTTACTAATGGTGTCTCGGAGATTGTAGACGATAAATTGCCTAGACCATATAAATATTCAGACTTTATTAGCTGGTTATGATGCAATAAGTTGTTGTCTGATTTTTTGTTTAAACTATTTTTTGGTTATCCATAATCGCCGCACTGTATCATTATCCTTCCTTGTATGCTCACAGTATAATAATGGTTGTTCACCTAAAGTGCTCACAATTATATACTCATTTCCTTGTTTTATCAGGTTAAACACGCCATCAATGTCCTGCGTGATTTAGGTCCATACAGAGAAGACATAATAAAAGAACTTGCACCTCATCAAGATGATGGAAATGTATAACAGTGAAGGAAACTTGTATCTATGTACATGACCATAATACATGTACTGTGGTGTTGTTGTTCTTTAAAGTTCAAATTGCTTGCTAGATAACTCATCAAGAAACTATTCTTTGTTAGTCTATGATAGATTGCAAGTTCTTCTGTTAGCGTGTTATATTGGTTTATGTGAATATCATTGGTATAACATTTTATTGTGATGTCTAAAATATCCGTGGAAAATGCATTTTTATTCTGCTGCTTGGAATATTAGTGAAAAATGAATTTAATTTTTTTGTTACCAAAATCCAAACTAGTGATAGGATGATAATGAGCATGTCACTACAAAACCCACAATGGCGCAACATTTGATTGTAATCAGTGACATGCATCTATTTTGCATGTCACTAGTACACACATACTACTGACGGGCACACATAAATGTCTGTCATTAGTACACTTACTAGTGACAGGCACTGCTTGTCACTAGTAGCCTCATACTAGTGACTAGTCATCAGCGACATGCGCTTTGCCCATCACTAATGGCAAGTTTGAGCCTGTCACTTATAGACTGTTCTGCAGTAGTGATGTCCATCACACCATTCTCCTAATGATACGATCTTGTTGTTAATAACATCTCAATCTTCATGATCAGGAAACCATGATCATCCATGAACCAACAAGCTAGTATTACAAAGAGGCTTTACTGGGGACTCTAACAAGTTTATAAATCACACAAGTATTAATGTTTCCAGTTAATACAGTTATAGCATGAATGTAAACATTTATCATAAACACAGAGATATAATAATAACTACTTTTATTATTGCCTCTAGGCATATCTCCAATAGTCTCCCACTTGCACTAGAGTCAACTAATCTAGATTACATGGTAATATACCAAACACCCATGGCGGTTTGGTGCTGGTCATGTTTTGCCCTTGGGAGAGGTTTAGTCAATGGATCCGCCACATTCAGATATGTGTGTACTTTGCAAATCTTTATGTCACCATCTTGGACATGCTCTCGAATAGCGTTAAAACATAACTTGATATGCTTCAGCTTCTTGTGTGACCTTGGTTCTTGCGCATTGGCTATGACACCCATGTTATCACAGTAGATAGACATTGGGTCTAGCGCACTGGGAACCACATCGAGCTCTGTAATGAACTCATTCATCCATATCGCCTCTTGTGAAGCCTCCGAAGCAGCGATGTATTCTGAATTAGTTGAAGATCTCGCCACAACGCTTTGCTTTGCACTCCTCCAGCTCACCGTCGCACCATTCAAAGTAAATACATATCCAGATTGAGATTTAGAATCATCTGAATCGGTATTCCAACTAGCATCGGTGTAACCATTAACAACGAGTTGTTCATCACCTCCATAAGAAAGAACCATATCCTTAGTTCTTCTCAAGTACTTAAGGATGTTTTTGACCGCTGTCCAATGATCCACCCCTGGATCACTTTGATATCTGCTAGTTAAACTAACAACACGTGCAATGTCGGGTCTAGTACACAGCATGACATACATAATAGATCCTATGACTGGGGAATAGGGAGTCTTACTCATCTTCTCTCTATCTTCTGCCATTGCAGGACTTTGAGTTTTACTCAAGGTCGTATTTGGCAACATGGGCAAAAACCCTTTCTTGCTATCTTCCATTCCAAATATTTTTAGAACTTTATTCAAATATATACTCTGCGAAAACGATATTAAGCGTCTTGATCTATCTCTATAAATTTTTATACATAATATATAAGCAGCTTCGCCAAGATCCTTCATTGAAAAACTATTATTCAAATAATCCTTGACACTTTTAAGAAGGTCTATATCATTCCCAGTCAATAATATGTCGTCCACATATAGTAATAGGAATGCTACAACACTGGTCCTAGAACTATGACCATTGAGAACCAAATGGTCATAGCCTTTATTAACGACCATGAATTTTTTGGTCATAGAACTATGACCATTGCGAACCAAATGGTCATAGGCGATTTGTAAGGGTACAAATCTTGAAATGCAACGAACTTTTTTATGAGGAAAGTCATAACTTAATTACACCAATAGGTTATAATATAAACAGCACTGGTCTATGACCTTAATTTTAAATGACTACGACCAATTTAAATGGTCGTTACTATTAATAATGATTCGTTAAAAATACTAGACTACCAACTAACCAATTTTTCCTACATGTCATATTCACATGTCAATTTTATATATATTATATCCACGTCAGCCTACATATTATATCCACGTGTCAATTTTTGCCTACATATCTAGTTGGCAGCCACATGCGACTCACACTCCAAAGCAAAACCACACCACACTTGGCACATAGGACTTAGCTACACAGTGAACCCGCCCCGCACGTCGCACATAAAAAACCAAACAAGCAAGAATAATAGGCATAGGCCACCACCGCGGGGACTCGAACCCACGACTCCCCTATTTCAATTCATACGCTAACCATTACACCACCTGAATTTGGACTAGGCTGAATTTGCTACCATATCAGATTCCATGTAGGATTGGCTTACGTGGACATGCCAGAATGCCATGAACAAAAGTTTGGTCATGGACACTATGGCCGTCTATTTTGGTCATACTAGTCCATAACCAATTAAAAAAGACCGTGAGTTATCTATAGTGATCCTACTATTTTTGATCATAAAAAGTCATAGATGGATTGCTATAATCTTTCTATGACCAATATTTGGGGTCACTAGTTAGCATATTTATTGTAGTGGCAGCCCATGAGAATCCCTTAAGTGTGCGTTTGGTTAATGGTTTGCTATGGATTGGGATGGATCATCCATAATTTTTATGGATGGGATGATCCATATTAGGGGATCCCATGTTTTGTTTGTTTCAAAGCATTTGAGGGACGATACCTAAATTGTTAAGTTTATAATACTTAAATAGCACTTCATTAACAACCCTAAATTGTAATTATGTTTACACTGATGGAGAACGACATGTACGACCATCGTACCCTCTTGCTCCCATCGCTCCACCTGAACAGCCATAGGACGGCCACCGACCTCCACCAAGGCCGACCATGGGCGTGACAAGTGGAAGCCTCCAGTTCTCCACCCACTCCGGTAGAAGTGACTATTGAGGACAACAAGCCCAGCAGCAACGAGCTCGCCGACCATCGCCCCTGCCTAAGATTTGTCCCAGCCCGCCGGCGAGGAACACGAACATGCGGCTATCCCTTGGAGGCATCTACGACAAGGCTGCTCGTCCTTGGAGGACGTGGCTTCTCACAGACTAGCAACTACCGTCTCGGCCGGCGGCATCACCCTCAATCTTGGCCCTTGGAGACGGAACACGCGGTTAGCGACACAAGGGTGAGATATTACCAACGATACATGTTTAGAAAAAAGTAGATGGATGGTCCGGCCGTTTTGGAGGGATCAGTTGATCCATAACTTTAGGGAAATATTCTCAATTATGGACCGAACCATCCATAGCAGATTACATCCAAACACATCTAAAACGAGATGATCTCATCCCATCCCTAGTTTGATCGTGAACCAAATGCACGCCAAATATCCCGATGGTTCACGATGTACCCATCTCCAATCTTCCTTTCGCTTTCGTCTTTACTAGTGGCATGCCCAAACCTAGCTAGCCTGCCACCATGCGACGCCAAGCCGCCCCTCCAACAACTGACAGGTGACAGATCCCACGTCTTGGCTCTCTTTCCTATCCATATCCACCATCTAAGTCCCTCTTTTTCTTTGGCTCATGCTGACCTCTCTAATACTAACTGCCCCCGTATAGCGCACTCATGACAGGCTCATCACCCCAGCTTTCGGCGTCAGCTTGCTTTTCCCCTTGCTTCTCTAGCCCTGGCCTGGTCTTCCTTGACGATTGTCGAGCATCGCTGTTTTTTTAGATAACATGGCTCTTTATTTAAGTTAACACATACCCCCCCCTTCAGAAATTAAGATATTTTAGCTTTGTAAAATAAATATATCTATATGTCTTTTATTGTAAGTTCACTTTGAATCTATCATAAAAGTCATCTAGATATATTTAAAACGTTATATATTTATTTTTAAACAAAGGGAGTAAATTGGAATCATATTTGGTTGGGTCTGCAGCTCAACAGAGGCCCATGAACGGGTCGTTCTCTCTCTCTTTTCAAGCAAAGCACATAAACAAGATAAGCACGAGCACGACACGAGTAACCCTTTCCCCTTTCCCTGCCACCTCCTCCCGGTGGAAGGACACCGACAAGGAGCTTCATTTTAGTTAGCATGAGAAGAAACAATTGCTCTGTGCTTTAGGTACTAACATGGTTCTTTTGTTGTTGTTTGGACGAAAAGAAAGAGAAGAAGAAGAATTGATCACATCATAAGGCATCATATGGATTTCCGATTGTGTGGATTTTTTTGTGAAGATTGGAATGGAATAATGATGAGCAAGGAAAATGCCATTGCATTGCACAACTACATCCATTGAAATATTGGAGAGCTAGTCGTCGATGACTTGCTTGCATTCAATACAAAACCAGCAGGTCGAGGAGGGGACGACATCCCGCTTTTCCTCACTCACTTTTTTAGTTAAAGTTATCGCTGTTCTATTACTTACTTCCTTTCTCATCATCTTTTTTTCTATGTTGTTGTTGTTCCTTGACTCTGTAGAAAACGGAGGTAAAAAATATCTGAGCGATCTTAGAATTCTTTCTTTTTTTTCTTTAGGGAAAAGGGGAAGGCATGGAGAATTCATGATCTAGACTTGGTTGTCCTCTTCCAACACTCGTCTTGGTGTCTTGAAATCGGGCTCAATGTTGGCTCAAGGGGGTTCATCCATAGCTCTTTGCTCGGGGGTGGACCTTCTTGGTGGCAAATAGCTCGAGCCAAACACAATATCTAGCTCATCGGGTTCTATGTCTATGTTCAAAAGGCATCCCTTGTCCACCCTATGAACACACATGAACAATTTTTGCTAAATGGGAGTTCAACAACCCTAAACCTAACTAAATGCTTTCATACACATCTTTATAACCAAACATTGCCAATGATCTAACAAAAATTTCCAAACATCTCAAATCAACTTCCAATGTGAGAGATTTGAGGGGAGGCGGGCGCCCTTTTCCTTCTCCTTCTTCTTGGGTCGAGTGAAGAATGAGGAGGGGGGGGGTGCCGCGATACGAACGTTGTAAGAACTCAAAGGCTCGTGCGCGCTATTAGATAAGCGCTTACGAGCAAAGTATGTGGCGCCTATCGATAAGGCATACACGCCGGGCTATCGAAGCCCGTTAGGCACATGCGCGTGGCCACGGCAGCGGGCTGGTCAGGCGAGGAAGAGGAAAGAGGGGCCACGGCTAATATCAGAGCAAGGCGGTTGCGCTCCATTCTGCCGCGCTACGCAGACAGGTACATGCGCGCCGCCGGGTCAGAGACAGCGCCGCCGCTAGTATTTCCTCTCTCCCTGCCACAGCGCGCCGCTGCTGGTTTTCCCTCCCTCCTGTCCGCCCTCTTTTTCTTTTTTTTTTCTCTTTTTTCTGCTTCGAATCCAGTACAGTATAGACGTAACAGGCCGGGAATGGTCCAATAGTACAACATCGAGAGCCCGCTCCACTATCTCTCGCTAGCTCTCCCCGGGCTCCGGCCGTGTCAATCGTCAGTCCACAACTCCACATTCCCCTAAACCCCAAAACCTCCCCGGCCGCGGAGAAAATCCAATCCATGGCGGTGGACAAGTCCGGCGGCGGCGGGGCCTCTTCCTCCTCCTCGTCGGCCGCATCCACCGTGGAACGCTTCCTCAAGATCGTCCTCAGCTGGGACTACCTCCGCCTCGTCGCCGACTCCAAGGTACGCAGCACGAACCCTCCCCACCCGCCGTACCGACCGTAGCCCAGTTACGCCGCAAACCCTGAACCTTCTCCGGCTTGGAGGCAGGGTTCGGATCAGACGAAGGGGCTGCAGCGCGCGAAGAACAGCTACGCCTCGGTGGCCGAGTACCTAGGCGTCTTCGAGCCGCTCCTCTTCGAGGAGGTCAAGGCGCAGATCGTCCAGGGCCGCAGCAGCGAGGAGGACGGTGGGCGTCCGACTTTGCTCTACTTGCCGCCTGTGTGCGTTGCTCTATTTCTGTTCGCTTATTATAAGCAATTTTTGGTTTGTGTTCTGTGTGGTGTGAGTAGAGATTGGGCTGGACTGGCAGAGAGGGGCGGTGGGATCATGTACAGAGTCCGAGGGGTTCCACAAGGTGTCCATGGTGGTGGAAGATGGATTCCGGGATATTGTCTCAGAGAATGACCTCGTCCTCCTCTCCAAAGAGAAAGTAAGTTTCGTGCTAGTAATGTAGTTGGAAGCTGTTAACATCCTGATTTACCAGCATATTTAGTGGAACATATAATGTGTCAAAGCACTCAATATGTTTGTTGTCAGATCTGAAATTTGGATAATAGCTGAGACCCAATGTACATATACCAGGTTAAAGTCCCTAGTATTTCTATGCATATTTTCAGATAATTTAGTAGGGAAAAATAAATAATCCATCAGATCTAAACATAGAATAAGTTATGGACGCATGCTTGCATTTTTTCACATTTACTGTGCACCAGACATGGTTATCCATATTGATGATACATGATGAGTTGAAATATGCCTGCATTTGCAGTTTGAGGAGGGAGTAACTCCTATTGCATATGCCTTCGCCGTGGTGGAACAGCGGGGTGGTAAAGATTCGATCTCTCTTAAAGCATTTTTGGCGGGGGAAATAAAAAATCTGAATGTTGCAAATCCTGTGAAGTCTTCAAGGCTGCAGCGCATTGCTTCCACTGTTTCATCACCAACTAACTTCCTGTGGATTTTGAAGGTGAGTTCTGTTGTTATCAATGATTGCCTGAGTTTTCCTGCCTTCTCTCAGGAGGGCATGTACTCCTTTTTATGAACTTGATATTTCCTTTTTGGTCAATATACTCAGATGTGCAGCTTGTCCACTATACTGCGAGAGTACTCTGCGATGCACTCTGTAGCTTCACTTCCTTTTAAGGATTTGATTCTTTCAGCTTCCGAGAAGAACAAAGATGGAGATGATCAAAATCGTGCTTGGAATGTCCCTGAGCCACTTATGGATTACCTGAAAACAAATCTTAACAGTTCACAGCTAGATGCAGTTAATGTGAGCATACTTTGTTATGTTTGATATGGTTGTCATATCTAGTTCTGAGGGAAATTAATGTGCATAACAGATTTGTATTGGCTCTTCCAGGCAGGTCTTTCGCGCAGATCCTTTGTCCTTATTCAGGTTAGTTTACTACTTTATACTGCTGTTGCTAACCTGCAGTGTATTATAATTTACCTTCCGAAGGAAAAATGTCAAGTGTCGGAGCAATCTTGGATGTATGCATGTTCTTGAGAATCTATAAGCAGATCACTGTAGAATGTTACTGTTTATTTGTAGGGCCCTCCAGGAACCGGAAAAACACAAACTATCCTTGGACTTCTCAGTGCTGTTCTCCATTCTGCTCCTGCAAGAATGCAGACCAAGTAACAGTCTTCAATTTTTTGTTGTTAATTGGGTGAATTGCATAATACTACCTCCGTTCCAAAGCTTAAGGCTTATATTTTTTTTTTAAGTCAAGCTACGAAAAGTTTGACCAAACTTTTAGAAAAAAATATAAAGAACTATGATATTATATAGATACCATGTGAAACTATGTTTCATGATGTATCAAACGGTATGGATTTCATGTTGTAATGTTAAAATATTTTTCTAAAAACATGGTCAAACTTTACATAGTTTGACTTTTGAAAAAAAAAGCCTTAAGCTTTGGACGGAGGGAGTAGTAATTATATTTTGCAGATGATAAAAATATCAGTCTTTTTTTAATGAGAAATTAGATACTAGAAGTTACAATGGAACATATCTGCAGTTTGCAAAAGCTTATTCCTCTTTATCTACTGTTTCTTCTAGATAAAAGTGGGTGCCCGTATCTCACATGCTTCATGATCCTTTTGCAGAGGAGGGTTTCATGTTCAAAAGCATGGGCCAGAACTGGACATTGAGGGCAAGTATGTTAAACATGCTTATTTCCTAGTTAGTTTCTGACATTTCTTTCATTTTGGAGCACTGAAGGAAGCATAAAATGCTGAGTGATGAGCATGTAGCAGTTACATCATTAACTATATTGCCACACAATGATCTTAATTGGTGCATCTGGGCTAATTTTTCTTGTACTTCTGCATGGTGTGTGGTACTACCTAAGTTACCCTCAGTTCATGTAACTCGTGTTTTTCTTTGATATCTCAAATCTGTATGGTGTAACCAGGCTTTGATAGAGGGAGAGGTTGCTGTGCTTTACATTTGCGCTATCATTTTTCTATCCTTAAGCATCTAGTTTCGTGTATTGTGTTAGATTTCTTATGTGCTTTTTGTTTGTATTTTCTGTTGCGAAATTCTTCAAGATTCTACTGTAAGTACTTGTTGGCACTTAGCACTATCTTACTGCAGACTTTACATGACAGGAATGCAAACTGGATGAAAGCATCTCCTTGGCTAATTGGTGCAAATCCTCGAGATTTGATTATGCCTGTCGATGGTGATGATGGTTTTTATCCTACTGGGAATGAGCTGGTACTCTTTTATACTCGGCACTTCATTGTATTTTGCCATTATGCCTGGATGTCAATGGTGTAATCCTTACATGGTTAAAACATTTCTCGACAGAAACCTGAAGTCATAAGTTCCAATCGCAAGTATCGGGCCCACGTGTTGGTCTGTGCTCCATCCAACTCAGCACTTGACGAGATTGTATCTCGTGTTCTTCTAACAGGTTAAAGGGTTTTTGGCTCTATGTCATCTAATGCTGGAAAATGTTCTCACAATAAAAGTATTCTTGCATCCATATGATGCTAATCAAATAATATTTTTGTAAGCTCATGCTTATGGCTTTCATCATGAGCAAATTAAGTAATAAAGTTATTTCAGGAATCCGTGATGAAAACAACAACACTTACAATCCCAAGATTGTGCGTATTGGACTAAAGGCACATCATTCTGTCAAAGCAGTTTCCATGGATTACCTTGTAGGTGATTTTAGTTGCTAAGCACTATGTCTAACTCGTGTCAGTAAGTCAGTTAAAGTGAGTTCAATTATTTTCAGATACAACAAAAACTTTCTGGTGGGGATCGCTCATCAGATGGCGGGCGGCGAGGAGCTGGTGAATATGATCGAATTAGAGCTTCAGTTCTTGACGAAGCAGCTATTGTATGCACATCTGTTGCTATCAGTTTTCATTATTTATATTTGAAAATGTTATTCTCATTCTAAGGAAATTTGTTAGGTATTTTCTACCCTAAGTTTCAGTGGATCGGCCATTTTCAGCAGGATGACTCGTGCTTTTGATGTTGTTATAATTGATGAAGCCGCACAAGCTGTGAGTATATACTTTCTGCATACTGTTTTACCTAATGTAGCATTAACATAATCAACATTTGATAATGGCATTCTTTATGCTTGTATTTGTGAAATATTTGTGATTTTGACATATATTTCATTTTCAGGTAGAACCAGCGACACTTGTACCCCTGGTTCATGGATGCAGACAAGTTTTTCTTGTATGCCATCTACTTCCCTCAGATGATTTATACATCTCTCCATTCAGTTATTTACCTTTTCCTTCTTAATAATGTGCTATAGTTTATCACTATACTACTGTGTACTTAATTTATTGACCATACGGGATGGCATTCTCATTATCCTTTTGAATTGAAGTTAGAATCATTTCACTAGCTTAGGTTCTGTACAGATTTGTTTTCATTTCTCCGTGTACGTTTGTTTGCACACGCGACCTACCTAGCTGTCTGTTCCTTGACCATTTCACTAAATATCTTTTGAAATTTGTTGCTATCTTGATACATGAAATACTTTGATCCCGTATCCTCACTATCACTTTGGTATTCCTATCAGGTTGGTGACCCAGTTCAGTTGCCCGCAACTGTAATTTCCAAGACTGCTCAGAAGTTAGGGTAAGACAGTTTCTTATTTTCTGTAAGTATTCAGACGGTTAACGGATTGCAATGCTAATACAATGCTAGTGTTCATTAGATATGGAACAAGTTTGTTCAAGAGATTTCAAGCTGCTGGTTTTCCTGTGCAAATGCTCAAAATTCAATATCGTATGCATCCAGAGGTAGTATTCCATTCTCAATTCATCTAAGAGGGAAACTTGAATGGTTTTCTGATTTTGTTAATCCATTTCAATAACCAGATTAGTATATTCCCTTCAAAAGAATTCTATGACGGTATCCTAGAAGATGGGGAGGGACTCAACAAAAAACGCGCGTGGCATTCCTACAGCTGCTTCGGACCATTTTGCTTCTTTGATGTTGATGGGATTGAATCCCAGCCGTCTGGAAGTGGTTCATGGGTGAACGAAGATGAAGTGGAATTCATAACCCTCCTATATCACCAGTTGGCCATGCACTATCCAGAGCTCAAATCTAGTTCTCAAGTCGCTCTTATATCACCATACAGGCATCAGGTGAAACTTTTGAAGGACCAGTTTAAGTCGACCTTTGGTGAACAATCAAAGGAAGTTATAGATGTAAATACTGTTGATGGATTCCAGGTAACTAGTTTATTATCATGCATTTTCAGATCTGTTCTACTTACTCTATTAAGTAGCAGTGCTTATAATATTGCATCTTATTGCTCACTTGCAGGGCCGTGAAAAGGAAGTTGTCATTTTTTCATGTGTAAGATGCAATAAGGAGCAAAAGATTGGGTTCGTTGATGATTTTCGACGAATGAATGTTGCCATCACCAGAGCTAGGTCTGCTGTACTAGTAAGTTACAGTTTACCCAAACATATATTTTTTTCGTCCTCTACCCTCCGCCTGCTTCTGTAGCACTTCTTTTTTGCATGATCCACATTGCATGCACACTGAAGGACAGGCCTGGCGCAGTGGTGAAGTACTCCCCACTTGTGCCAAGAAGTCCTGGGTTCGACGCAGCTGCTCTGCATTGCACTGCGCAGTGGCTTGCTTCTATAATCCTTCCCCAGACCCCACCTGGTGTGGGAGCTTCTAGCACTGGGTCTGTCCACATTGCATGTTCTTTCACGGATATTTCTGCAATTTTTGTTGTTCCGTATGAGATTATGGAGGCTATAGTGCCGGAGTTCCTTTTTCTAAAAAAAAACCCAGCAGGTTGTGCAATTTGTAGCTCGAGTTCATGGATTCAACCTATTACTCATTACATTTCCCTTGGAGTTAGCTTATTGTTTTTTCTTTGTTATCTTGTATAAAACCTAAATAACAGATCAGCATAATGCAGGTAATAGGTTCTGCTTCAACATTGCAGAAAGATAAACACTGGAACAACCTTGTTGAGAGTGCCAAAGAGCGAAACCACTATTTCAAGGTGAGATGGCTACTATCTTCATTTAAATCTTAGAAAACAAGATTTGGTGAATCTAAACTATGATCACCTTGCAGGTCTCAAAGCCATTCACCACGTTCTTCGCCGAGGACAATTTCAAAACCATGAAGGTGGAAAGACTTCCTCCTCCAGACATGAGGGTACCACAGGCAATAGAAGCAATTAATGAAGTTGTTGCAAGGCAAGAAGTCATGGATGTGGATGATGCTGGTGACCAAGCAGACGGGAGGATTATGATGCGATGGAGGCTGACGATGGAGGTGGTGATGATTAATTGCTGTCTGTCCGCGTGGAGAAATTTCACTAGAGGCCTGGTACATAGTAGAAGAGCAAAGTTTTGTAAGTGGATATGCAGGTTGGCCCCCCTTCTAGGGCCTTCAGTTAGAAATTGTGCTATTCTTAGCAAATTTTAGGAGGAAGGAGGTTGTGGCATGCTTGCCTGACCTCGTATTTTTTGGAGCAAACGAATTATCTAGACGAACTTGATACATTATGGAGAAAAAGTAAGCGCAGAATTGCAGCACTGACTTTTATTATTTGTTGTCTTTTATGTGCTGGATTATGGTGAGTAATACCATGGTCCCTGTTTACTTGCCAAAGGCACATGGGAGGACTTCCTGGTGAGGCATGCATTGCAGCTTCTGTATGGTTTGGTTGCAAGGACCGTGGCATTTAAAGTCTCTTATTACAAGAAACATTTTCTTTGATAGCTATAAAAGGTAGCTGAAGAGATCACCGCTCCTACTATCCCCGTTTCATAATGTAAGCCTAAAAGGCAAGAAGCAACGCCAAGAGAGAATGAATAGGCTTGATCTGCTGAGACAGATTTTGCTAGCCAATCTGAATCTCGAGGGTGAGATTCATTTTAAGAGGGTTAGATTTGTAACATCCTAAAAATTATGAATTGTAAAAGCATGCATTACATTCATATTGTCATAGCAATTAGGGTTGGCACAAAAAATTTCAGAGTTTGGAATCAAACAAAACCATTTATATGCCCACTTTACTATTCATATGAGCCATGGTTTTGTTCTTATTTTCAAAGGACCAAAGTGTGTTTGTGTGAACAGATATATTTGACACACTTTTGAGTACAGGAATCACTTTACAAAAATCTAGAAAAGATTTGAATTCAAACAAATTTGAAAAGGTTTTGAAAACCATTCCTGAAAAATCAAACAAAAAAAAGAAAAGGTTAAAATAAAAAAATAAAACAGGCGCTGCACTTTGAGCCCAGAACCAGAACAGGCCCAAAAGCCCACCCGGGCCGTTTCCCCCTCTCCCCTCTGTTTCTTACCTCGCGCACATACACCCACTCACTGATGACTGGGCCCCACAGCCACGTCACTCCTTCGTCCTCAATCAGCGCCGACGACCACCTCGTCGCTGCCGCTTTCCCCCTTCACTGCCGCGTTGATGCCGCGCTTAATTACATTGATTCAGCGAGTAATTTCCTCCCCTGATCCCCTCTACTTAACCCCCTCCTCCTTCCGCTCTTTTCCCCTCACGCCACACCCACAGAGAGCCCCCAGGCTGCCCACACACGAGCTCACACCGCCGCGGTACCGAGCCTCTCCGGCGATTGATTCCGGTGAGAACTGCCGCCTTAGCTCCTGGTTCTTACTAACGTGTTCACCACCCTCCACACATCTAATATTGCTTGCGCTTTCCTTCTGGTGGCTTGTAGCGTTGCCTCCGTCAACACCCGCGTGTACCCGACGACGAGACGAACTCCGGCGAGCGATTCTGTTCGTGTCTGTGCGCACCAGCTTCCAACGCGACCACGTTGAGCATCGCCGCGTCCTCGCGACCTTGGTAAGCGCCAAGACCTCCTTTCCCTCTGGTCGCCGAGCATCACGTCGAGACGCGCCATGGTGGCCATTTGCGCCGCTCGCGTTTGGTCAGGGCAATAGGATCCGCTGGATCCGCTAGATCTAGATCCAGCGGTCGAGATTAGAATTAGATGCGAAGGGGTACGCTCATATCTGGACCGCACATCGTCATTTAGACCCCGCGGCTCTCGTTGATCGATCCAGCCGAATAGGTATGGGCCAATCAGATGCGCCCACATGTCTGGATTTTTGATTTAAAAACCTGTTTTTGAATCTATTAGAATTACAAACTTGTAAAATTCATATCTTTTGTTCTGTTTATCCAAAAAAATGCAAATAATATATCATTGGATTCAGAAAAATGAGCCCTACATTAATGTGGGCTTGAATTTGTATTTTTATTCTAAAAATGGGTTTATTTGCAGAACACTTTATAGGCTTAATTTGATTATATAAAATGTTTATAAAATTGTTTTGAGGAAAATTTAAGTTTGTTTAGACTTTAAATAGATGGCTTTGTGTTCAGTACTGTTTAGTTGACTTGTTTAGTATAGAAAAGTCATTTCATTGCATTTGCATGCATTCATATTATTTTTTTGCTTGAATATTTGAATGTGAATTTGGTGTTATCATTTTATGTGTAAATTTTGGTGCTAGTGGTGATTGTGAGTGTGAGGATTGTTGCTACTCCCCAAACTACCAAGGAAAGTGGTGCTTCATGTATTTTGTCCTATTATTTTGACTATGCACTAGTGATATTTTGAATAGGGCTTGCATGGAATTTTCTAAGTATTTATATGCTATGCCTTGGGAAATCCTAGTAGCTGTAGTCTTAGTAGAATTTTTCTCTAAGTTAAGATACTTGTTATGTTATCATGATTAGCCGAGCTAGTAGCAAAAAGGGTGGAATATATTCATGCTATGGAAATTTTGCTAAGTATTTGACTTGTGTTTTGACTAATAAAACAACTAAGTGAATAAAACACCTGGGTGGAATGGTATGATGGTTTATGTTGAGTGTTTACACAAGGCCCATGTCTATGGTTTACCTTGTGTATCTCACTTGTGGAAAGCCACCTAGGAACAAAGGGATTTGAGATATTTAGTGTTGAGAAGCTTCTAGTGCAACCACATGGCATATGGGCTCTGCCTTGATCATATAGGTTGCAATAACTTAGCCAAATGGACAGTTGGTGGTAGGGTGATAGGAGGGAACGCGTCCATGGTGGTCTAAAGGAAGGCTTCTGAAAGATCTCGTCTCGATGCATGTCGAGTCTTGTGGGGAAAGTGCACCACCTCGCGAGAGGGTAAAACCTAAGTACTTAGCCGTGTCCCCGACAACGGACAATTTGAGCATCAAAGACATTGAAGCTATCAAGGATCTCCTCATCCCAATTTCTAAGTTAAAACTTGTGGTTGAACAAGGTTAAAGGTTCACCAATGTCTATTGGTGGTTCCTTGGGAGTTTTGATAAACAAAAACTTAGTGTTTTCAACTGATAGGAAAAACCCTATTTTGAGAAAAGCAAGCCTAAGCTACACTTAGCCAAATTCATATAGATGTTATATACTACTATTCTACTTTGGTATCACTTGCCAATACAATTACAAATGTATTGACTCACTGTGGCTGTAACTTATGATGTTGCAGGTTACTCTGATGAGGATTAGGGTTATGAGTTTACACTCAACATGCTTGCCTATGGCACATGAAGATGAAAACTTTACTTTATTTACTTATGATATGTGTACTAGCATTTGGCTAATGAGTTGTAAAAGACTATGTTATCTCTAGAATAATGATGTAATAACGACCTTTGTATATGTGTACTTCATCTTAAACTGTGGATGGTAGCATTTGATCCAGGGACTAGCATTGCAATCATAGGGATCTTTACCTTATAAAGGTGGGGTCTTACAGATGGTATCAGAGCACTGTTTTGCCTGTAGGATTATGACCCTAAGATGGATTAGACTAAGAAAATCACTAAGGAAAAATGCAACTCTTTGCAAATTCCACACTTGTCCTTTTCTTCTTGTAAAACTCTTCTAATCTTGTTTCTCATCTCAATTTGTAGATGGCCACCATCAACGAAGCCGTCAAGAAGGGACCACTCATGACCATGACTTTAGAATGTGAGACAGAGTTTCCCAAAGCACTCAAAAACCTTATGGTTAGCTTGGGGATACATGGTTAGGCCGTGTACAAGGGATTTCCAGTGATGGATGAAGGAGAATAATATTGGTGGGTGCAACTTCACTTGTACAAAAACAAGGGAGACAACCACAAAGAGTCGGGATTCTACATGGGCACCAACTCAGAAATGTATACGACATTCTTTGATTCTGCAAGAAATGCAGCTTGGAATGCTATCAAGGAGGTTGGTGAAAGACTCAAGTATAGAATGCTCAACACCCAAAATGACCTTAAGGAGGAGAAAAGGTATACCTAAGACTTAGAGACCGCCATAAAACGTCTAAGGGAAGATATCATAGACTTAGCATATGAGTGAGAATTGTAACGTACTCTGCTAGTTGGACCACCACACTTGTCGTTTTCTCGCAAAAATTTGTCTAAGTTATGTTTAAACCTTAGTACTTGTGGTAGATTTGTGTATGCCATGACTTGTATGTTTTGTTGAATGTATGCTTTTGGCTCTTTGTTTCACTATCTTGTTTTTCTCTCTACTTGCATTGTTCCAATCTTTCTCTATCTTATGCAATAGATGCCTAGAATTATTATCAGCACTGCCGAGGAGTTCAAGGGAACTCGTTTCGGTTCTCGTCTTGTGGAGCTCACTAGTGTGCTCAACCTCCCACTTCCTAGTATTAAGGCACTTCAGTTCACCAAGTTTGAGAGGAAGGATCTTTGGGGCTTTAGAGTCTCACAGCCGGGACGCCAGATGGAGCCACTCACGGAGGAGATCACCTTCAAGATGATGCATGATGACAAGGAGAAGGGACTAGATGTATTCATGCGGGAGTTATTTGGATGCCTCTGCGAACGACAATCCACCGAGCTCCGGGGCCTCTACTTTCACCCGTTCGGGTGAAGTGACAAACAGGGTGAGGCTGTAGTGTATGATGAATCTGCTAGAGAGACGATTGAGCCTATACGTCTCTACCTCCAGGACTTAGAGAGTCTCGTTAGGCACCTCAACACAGATAGGACCAACGTCATGCTTAGCAATGACGAGCTCGTGTTCGCTTGAGGGAGAAGGACAAGCTCTTCGTGGAGCAAGACGAGATCGCAAGGAGATGGAGGCAGATTCGAGAGCCGTGACAAGAAGTTCAAGAATCATGAGAAGAGAATTTAGGAAAAAACAAGAAGATTAAGGACATGAGGGCGAGATAGAGGCCAATGACTTTGAGTTAGAGACTCGGCCAGGAGTGATAGAGACTTCGCTCATAGAAGAGAGCCCTTAGCGCGAATATTGAGGCTTTGACCACCAGCGTCGAGGAGTACAAGTCAGCCATGGAGACAGCCGGACTTACTCTTGTGGACGTGGAGGTAGACATGGAGGAGTAGAGTTGATTACTCGGCTATCTTTTTATCTATCATCCTTTGATTTATCGTGTCGCAATGATCATCCAACATGTGGATGGCTTGCTATTATGTTTACTTTTCCAAAACTTGTTGTTTACGTTGTTTAAACTCTATGTTTTCTTGTGATTGTTTATTCTGTTTGTTGCTATGTGATGTATTGTGCATGGCATCTATGGGATATATCTCATTACTTATCCTTATTGAAACCACAGATGTCTCCCCGTCGTGCCAATCCCAACCCAAACAACAACAATAACGTCAATCCCGAGATGCAACAGTTGATGACAGCTCAAACTCAACTGATGCATATGATGACCCAGTTCATGGCTAATCAAAATCAGAATCAGAACAATAACAACAACAACACCAATCCCAACAACCCACCAGCTTTTGACATGCTTACAAGGTTTTTGAGGTTGAGGCCAGCCAAGTTCTTGGGAACCACTGATCCCATGGTAGCCAATGACTGTCTATGCTCTGTGAATAAGGACTTGGTCACTGTTGGCTACACCAATGAAGAAAAGGTTAGGTTCACGGCACATCTGCTTGAAGGGCCAGCATCAACATGGTGGGATAACTTCCAGATCACCACTCCCCTTGAAGATGTGACTTGGGACATATTTGAGGATGGTTTCCGCACTGCAGACATCTCATCAGGAGTAATGAACTTGAAAAAGAAGGAGTTCCACAATCTAAAACAGCGTCACCGCAGTGTGGCTGAATACATTGAGGAGTTTAACAATCTGGCGCGCTATGCACCGAATGAGGTTGATACTAATGCCAAGAGGAAGGATAAGTTACTCAAGGGATTGAATAATGATATGAACCTATAGCTATCTGTTGCCTATGTCCCAACATATCAATGACTATGTGACAAGGCCACCATCTTGGAAAGCAAGATGAAGCAGGTTGAGAACAGGAAGAGAAAGCATGACTTTTACAAGCACAACTCGTGATCGTCTCATAAACGTTCCCATGGTGATGATAGTGGAGGTTCTGGATCCCACAAGCATGGGAAGTATAACAGCCACCACAACAGTAACTGTCACCATGACAATAAGCACCACCGCATCCATGACAATGATAAGTATAAGAACCACAAGAGTGGACACAAGAGCCACCACAATGGGAATGGCAATGGGAACCAGCCTGCTAAAAGAGATATCAGTCAGGTTGAGTGCTTCAAATGCAAGAAAACAGGGCACTATGCAAATGAATGCCCAGAAAATAAAGTTGAAGGAGCCAAAAATCCCAACCCTTTCCAGAAGGGACAAGTGAACCACATCAATGTGGAAGAAATATATGAAGGGTCTAATGCTGTGGCTTGTAAGTTCAAGCTTAATTCTTTTCCAGCACTTGTTCTTTTTTATACCGGCGCATCACATTAGTTCATATCAAGAGCATTTATTGATAAAAATGGACTTCCAACTGAAACTATTGGGTGTCCTATTAAAGTAAGCTCTCCCGGTGGAGAGATGATAGTGAATTTTGGATGTCATGATCTAGTTATAGAATTTGGAAAGTATAAGTTTCCAGTTAGTCTGATAATCCAAGATTCCCAAGGATTGGATGTAATTTTGGGTATGGATTGGATGACTAAGTATGAAGGAGTACTAGATTGTGCCAATCATACAGTTACCCTCACAACCCCAGACAAGAAGCGGATTAGGTTCGAGTCTAATTTTGAATCTAAAGGGAGTAAGCTAAATTATCTTAAGGGGGTTAGCATAGACAGTGTACCTGTTGTGAAGGAGTATCCGGATGTGTTTCCGAAGGAATTACCAGGAATGCCACCAGATAGAGATGTGGAGTTTCTAATGGACTTGTTACCAGGATCTAGACCAATAGCTAAGAGACCCTACAAGATGTCAGTTGATGAGTTGAAAGAACTCAAGAAACAACTTGGAGAACAGTTGCAGAAAGGATTTATTCAACCAAGTTCTTCGTCTTGGGGTGCACCAGTTCTGTTTGTTGAGAACAAGGATAGAAGTCAAAGGTTATGCATAGATTACCATGTTGGAGATATGCCCAAGAGGCAATAATAAAGTAGTTATTATCATATCTTCATGCTTATGATAAATGTTTACATACCATGCTATAATTGTATTAACCGGCTTGTGTGATTTGTAAACATAAAAGAGTCCCTAGTAAAGCCTCTTGTTAAACTAGCTTGTTGGTTAATATATGATCATGGTTTTCTGATCATGAACATAGAGATGTTATTGACAACAGGGTCATATCAATAGATGAATGATATGATGGACATACTCATATAGATAAGCGTAGCATAAAGATCAAGTCATTTAATATAGTTCATTTGCTATATGCTTTCTGATACTTAGTAACCTAATTCCTTCGACCATGAGATCATGCTAATCACCATCACTAGAAGGATGCTTTGATGACATCAAACACCACACCGTAACTGGGTGGTTATAAAGGTGGCATTGAGTGTTCGGAAAGTATGTGTTGAGGCACATGGATCAAGAGTGGGATTTGTCCATCCATATGACAGATAGATATACTTTGGGCCCTCTCGATGGAATGTCATCCAATTAGCTTGCAAGCATGTGACTGGCTCAAAAGGGATCACATATCACGGGAACGAGAAAAGAGTACTTATCGGTAACGAGGTTGAACTAGGTATGCAGAGATACCGACGATCAAAACCTCGGATAAGTAAACTATCGTGAGACAAAGGGAAATTGGTATCGTATGTAAGTGGTTCATTCGATCGCAAAGTAATCATAGAAATATGTGGGAGCCATATGAATTTCCAGATTCCTCTATTGGTTATTGATCGGAGAAGTGTCTCGGTCATGTCCGCATAAGTCACGAACCGTAGGGAGACACACTTAAGGATTCGATGTTGTTGAGTAGTTACGGAATGATGAGTAAGAGACCGAATGTTGTTCGGAGTCTCGGATGGGATCCGGGATATCACGAGGAGATCTGGAATGGTCCGGAGAATAAGATTCATATAAGGAAAGTCCTGTTTCGGAGTTGGGGAATGATTCTGGTGTTTTCATCGGGAATGTTCTAGAAGGTTCCGGAATGTCCGACATTCCGGAGGGGAAGGGTACATGAATGTGTCATGACAATGTGGAATGGTTGCATCATGTACTAGGTATCATGGCTAGGCAAAATAAAGGGAGAAATCAAATCCTAGTTTGAAAAGTCAAACGCCAATTTGAAAAGTCAAACGACAAGTTTGCTTGGTGGAGGGAGAGTAGGAAACCTACTTGGGGAGGAAGTCCTCCTCCCTCCACCCGCCGACCAAGGAGGCCAAGTTGGGGGAGGACTCCCTCCTCCCAACCGGCGCCCTCCCACCTATAAAAGAAGGGGCAGGGGTGCCCCTCTCCCCTACACCCAACTCAACTCAAACCCTAGCCCCAAGCTGCCGGCCTCCTCCCAAGTCGCCGCCGCCTAGGGTCCTCCCAAGTCGCCGACTAGGGTTTACCCAAACCCTAGACGCCGGCTACACCTCTCCCCTTGGTGCCTCTAAACCCTAGACCACCAAGGCCTCTCTCATAGTCCACCATACTCGCTCCGGCTTAAGGCGAAGCCCTGCGAGATCTCCCCTCCACTTCCAGTACCACGTCGTCGTGCTGCCGGAATCACGAGGAGAGTGCTACAACCTCCGCTACCTGCTGGAACAAGGGAGAGGAAGGTCTTCATCGAAAATTAACGGTGACCGATTGCGGAAGCGCTGCTGAACGCAGCGCCGAAGGATCGCTCACGCGATCTTGAGATCGGCAAGAGTATACTACATCACCCACGAGAATCGCTCTTGTTAACCGCTTTGGAATCTTCGAGGGTGAGTTCCTCTATCAACTCGCTACAATCTAGTAGATAGATCCTGGCTTGTTTGTTTGCATGCGATAGAATTTTTGTTTTCCATGCTACGAACCCCACAAAGGGTATCGAGCCGTGTCTATATGTAGATCCGTTGCCGAGTAGAACACAATGATCATTGTGGGTGTTGATGCTTTTTTTGTCGATTGCTTCTTGTGTACTTTGCATCTTGCGGGATGGTGGGATGAAGCGGCCCGGGCTAACCTTACATGACATCGTTCATGAGACTTGCTCCACGCTTGACATGCAACTTGTATTGCATAAGTGGCTTTGCGGGTGCCTGTTTCTCCCAACATAGTTAAGATTCAATTTACAACGGGTGATTGATAATACTAGTATAAATGTTATGGTTCTTGTTCGTAAGTTAGAACGACACTTATAGAAAGCCCCAAACCACGTAAAACATGCAAAGAAAATTAGAGGCGTCTAACTTTGTTTTGCAGGGGTGTGCTGTGATGTGATATGGCCATGATTGTGATTATATATGATGTATGCAATGTTCCTTATTGTAAGTTGGCAACCGGCAGGAGCCATATGGTTGTTTCCATTAAGTCCCGCGTGTCTATTATTCAAAGTAGTTGTTATAGTTGATTGTAAGGTTCCCAACCTTTAATAAGGTAGAGATCCCTGTGTTTACAATGCTAGTCCCTGGATCAATAGCTAGCATCCACAGTTAAGATGTAATATCAAGAAACAAAGGTCATAATACAACTTTATAACCAGGAATAACATAATTTATTACATCTTACATAGCTCATTTGGCTATTACATTACATTACAGCAGAATATCTATAAGCATGGGGTCCTTCATCTTCAAAGTGCCACAGGCAGACATGTTGGTTGTAGACTTGTAATCCTAATCATTAAACTTCACTAATATCAATCAAACCTGCAACATAACAAGTTACAGCCACAAGGGTCAATACATTTGAATTGTATTGGAAAGTGATACTATGGTAGTATAGTGGAGTCTATCATCTATATGCATTTGGCTAAGTGGAGCTTAGGCTTGCTTTGCTCAAAATAGATTTTCCTTATCATTTGAAAACACTAAGTTTTTGCTTTGACAAAATCACCCAAGGAACCACCAATAGAAATTGGTGAACCTTAAACCCTTGTTCAACCACAAGTTTTTAACTTAGAAATTTGGATGATGAGATTCTTGATAGCTTCCTTGTCTTGATGCTCAAATTGTCCTTTGCCAGGGACATGGCTAAATACTTAGATTTTACACTCTGCAGAGGTGGTGCACTTTCCCCACAAGACTTGGTTTCACCAAGAGAAGATCTTTCAGAAGCCTTCCCTTAGACCAGAATGGACGCGTTCCAACCTATCATTCCCCCACCACCAACTGTCCATTTGGCTAAGTTCTTGCAACCTATATGATCCAGGCAGAGCCCATAATGCCAAGTGGCTGCACTTGAAGCTTCTCAACATTTGACATCTCAAATCTCTTTGTTCCTGGGTGGCCATCCACAAGTGAGATACACAAGGTAAACCATAGAAATGGGCCTTGTGAACCACTCAACACAAACCATTCCTTCCATTCCACCCAGGTGATTCATTCTCTTACTTGTTTTATTAAACAAAACACAAGTCCTCAGACTTAGAAATTTTTCCATAGCATGAATATATATTCCACCCTTGTTTTCTACTAGCTAAGCTAAGCAATGATAGTAATAGGAATATTAACTTAGGAAATTTTACTAAGGTTTCATCTACTAGGATTTCCCATGGCATAGTTTACACTTAGCAAAATTCCATGCAAGTCCTACTTAGAAATATCACTAATGCATAGTGAAAATAATGGGACAAAAGTATGAAGCATCACTTGCCTTTTTGGTAGAGAGTATAAGTTCACTCCTTGATCTTTGCAACAATCACAATCTTCAAGTCACTACAATTCAATCAAGCAAACCACATTTCAATCTACCATTCAAGCAATTCATCACATACAATAATAATAACAAAACAATGCATGCAAGCATGCTAAAGGTTGTTTTATTTGTCAAAGTGGTTTCTAATGGTTCATAAACATTTGAAAACACCTAATGGTCATTTTATAAAGTGGAAAAATCATTTGTATAAGATTTTACTTCATAAACCATTTTTAGATCAAGTCATTATTTTATGTGGTGTAGAAATGCTTTTAATAAGGCAAAATTCTATAGGTTTCAGAAAATATGTTTTCAAAACATATAACCTTGTGTTTAGGGTCAGAGAGTTTATTTCCAAAACATTTCTCAAAGGTTTTCTTCCAAAACCATTTTTAATTATTAAACCATATTTTTATTTGGCTAGAAATGATTTAAATCAAAGATTTATTCTTTTGCTTCACCAAATACATTTTTGAAACCATAATTTGTTTACTATGGTCAGTAGGTTCAAAACACTCCATTTGCAAAAGATTTTATCCTCAAAATCATTTTAAAACAATTTTTATATCCTAAACATGCATACACAAGTTTCTGCAAAAACAAACAATTTAACAGAAGCTATTTTCTAAACAAAGTGCATGGTTGGCTAGGGATTGTTTTTATGAATCCATTGATATAAAGTTTGTAAAATTTGGACATGTAGATTAAAAGTTATAGATTTTACAAAATCTTAATCTAATAGATCAAATCTGTTTTAAAACAAAACAACAGAGCCACGTGTCTTATTTCTATTCGCCCATACCGCTTCGGTTGGATCGAGCGTTGGTAGCCGTCGGATTTAAGTTACATCGCACGGCGCACAGGTGTTACTTACCCCTTCGTCTAGTTTCTATCCTAACCGCTGGATCTTAATCGCACGGCGCACAACACACTTGCCAGAGTCGGGCGGCGCTGGCGGCGGCAGGTGGCGGCGGCGTGTCTGGCTACGGCGTTGCAGCGGTTACAGGAAGCGAGGGAGAGAAGGGTGTGGATTACCAGGTTCGCAGTGGAGTGAGGAAGCTCAACGTGGTCTTGGCAGCGAAGGGGTCGGCGATGAGAATCGCTCGTCGGAGTTGAGCCGTGCCTCGGGTGCGGTCAGACGTCGACGGGGGCGAGTCTTTGGGACGCAAACGAGAAAAACAATGCATTAGGAAGGTGCGCACGAGTTCAAGGGTCGCTAGAATACTCACAAGTGAGCAAGGGGCGCACGGGATGGGCGTCAGTAGCTCGCCGGAAAGGTAGTAGGCGGCGGCGCTTGCTCAGTGATGGTGTTGTTGACGATTTACTGCACACGCGGATGAATGGAAGGTACTGTGAGGTGTGCCAGAGGTTGGGGAATATGCTCGTGTGCTCGAGGAGTCAAGGGGCGGTGAGGGGCTGCCGGAATCATCGCCGGAGAGCGTCGGAACAGAGGGTGGTGCAGAGGAAAATTGGCAGCCTGGGGGCGTGCTATGGTGAGGTGACGGAGGGGAAAGGGAGAGGAGATGTTGGCGATTAAGTAGGCGTGGTCGCAGGGGCGTTTAATGGCGAGTTCACGTAACGCGAGGAACGGCGATAGAACGACCGGGAGGAATGAGGGGCGGGTCGTCGCGGGAGGAAGAAGGTGACGGGCGTGGGGTCGCTGGCGTGAGAGAGAGAAGGTGCGGTGGGGTCCTTCATCTGACAGCTGGGTGAGTTTGCTGTTGAATCGTTTCGCTGGGAGGAGAGGAACTGGCTGACTGGGCCAAAGGGCTTAGCTGGGCTGGTTCAAGTCTGTTTGCATTTTTTTTTCTGTTTGTTTTATCTTTTTCCATTTCCTTTATTCTGTTTTGATTTTGAATAACCAATTCAAAAACTCATTTGAATTCAAACCTTTGTCAAAATTTGTGTAGGTTCAAATATTGATTGGTAGCATATTCTGATGTTAATTTTGGAAATTTATTTTATTCCTTTTGGGGTCTTTTTAATTAATAAAAAGGGCCCTTGTTTTAAATCAAAATAGGATCTAATAATTTCTTTAATTTCCATTTTACTTCTAAATTCTTCCAAAACCTTCAGTAAGTTTTGTTTACTTAAAAGGGTGTCAAATAATTCATCTTGAATTATTTGGAAAAGTTTTTAATAAGATTTATTAATCATTTAAGATTGGGTATTTGTTTTAATTCCAATGGATTTAAATATAGTTTTAATTCCCTAAAGTTTATTTGTAAGATTTATTTTATTTAAGTTGATTAAACAACTTTTATTCACTTGGGTAAATTCCAATTATCATTTTCTCATGAATTTTAAAATTATTCTTATTAGAGATTTTGTCTTTATAAAATAGGGATAGAATGGTTATTGCCATTTTATTTTATTTGTAAAATTCTCTATCCTTTTATTTTATTTGATTTGGATTTTAACCATTCCATTTTCTTAATGGATTAGGCGAAGATTTGATTTGGTCTTTAAATATTCTTTAATTATTAACTCTTTTTTTTATCTTATAAAATCCATATCTTTTTTATTTAGAGATCCAAACTTGGTGATTCCAATTTATATAATCTTGTTTAATATTTGTTTATCCTTTTAAATCTTTTTAGGTTTATTTTCTCACCAATTGGTATGGATTTTAGATAAGGGCTTTATTAGTTTTGGGAATACAATTCCTTATCTTATTATATTCATAAGATTTTATCTATGGATCCAAATTAAGTGAAACCAATTTCTATGGTTTTATAATATTTCTATTTGTCTTCTTGATCATTTGTAAATGTTTGTTGACAAATTTTTATATGGATCAAATCCATAGGCTTGGAGATAACTTGGAAATGATTTTATTCCATTAGGGTTTAGGGTTTGGATTTATTTTCCAAGTGTTTAAATTTCCAGATACATTCATTGAGGAATGCTTTTCTCTAGATTTGAATTTAGTTAGATTCAAACTTTACCAAAGTTTGTTAAAGATGGGATTTTAAGTTTCCATTTAGAAACAAAAGTTTCTTTTCACCCTAAAAATTCAACAATAATTTATTTTGTTTATTTATTTTTTCACATTAAAAGATTTGGAGAATCTTGTGATGTGACAGGTTACCACTTAAAATAAATCTCGTCTAGAGATTTGGTGAGGCTAGGGGTTACAAGTTGGCTCAAAACAACTAGGGTACTACCACCCTTAAAAATTTTCCAACTAGATTACATCTTGGTTTGCTTGGGATCTTGTTGAAACTTCTCCGGCACTTGTCTGCATAATGGCCTAGCTCTTTGCATTTGAAACACATCACTTGGCTATTGTCTTTCTCCTTCTTGGGTATCAATTCCTCTTGTTTATTTACTTGGTTCTTCTTCTTTCTGGGCATTCATTGGCATAGTGTCCCATCTCTTTGCAATTGTAGCATTGAACATGGCTTTTGTCCTTCTTTTCTTAGGTTTCTCCAAAGCTAAGAGTGCTTCTAGTTCATGTTCTTCATATGTTATTTCATAGGTAGGAATGTCTACTGGTCTCCTTGACATTCTATTACTCCTTGGATAATACATATGTCTCCTCTTTGGTCCTTTAAATTGGGTCATGTTGTTGGGAGGTACAAGCTGAGATTTTCCTTTGTCTTCATCTTTCTTGGTAGACTTGGCTCTCTCATGGTAGTCTAATCAGTTGTTGCACTCCACCTTGTTTCCTTTGTTCAACTATGGAATAGATGGGGCATTGGATAGGGACATGATTGTTTCCTTCACATAGGTAACAAGTAGCTTGGGATGTGGGGCATTGGTTAGCTGGATGTTTCTCTTCACAGTTGGGGCATTGATCTTCATGCTCCTTGGAAGTGTGATCCTTGTCTCCACAAATGTTGCAAGCTTGGGTTCCTTCTAGAATAACATCCTTGTCATCCTTGTTGTCACAAACTCCTTGGGAAGAGTTGTCTCCCATGTTGGTCATTTGAGTAGCCAACCCTTGCAACAATTGGGATTGAGTTTCCAAAACTTTTTTCATGGTTGGGCCTATCTCATTGTTGTTGGCTAAAAACTAAGTTGTCACTTGGTTCAACTGGGTTTGTCTTGCAAGAAGTTGGTCTCTCATGTTGATCTCTTGGTTGTTGTTGTTGTCACCATCCTTGATGTTGGAGTCTCTTGGAGAAGTCATCTGTTTGGGTTGGATTGGGATTAGAATAGGCAAAATATTTCTAAGGGAATAATTCTAATCACACATCACAATTCACACAAGCAATGTGCAAGCAATCACAAACGAACATTCCACTCAAACAACAAGTTTCAAGCATATTTTTAGCCAATCAAAAATGTTTTTGTTACACCACATAAGTTGGTGGGTTTGACTTAAACTAAATATGGTGGTCCATCTATATGGTTCACTTGAAATCTTTCCATCCTTCTTAGTTGATTCTTCTTGAACAAGATGTTTGTGTCCTTTAGAGAATTTCTTGCATCTTGGTCTCAAACCTCAAGGTGATGATGGTTCCTTCTAAGTTGTGTTCCCTTAGTCTTCAAGTCTTGAGCAAGATTTCTTGTCTCACTTGTAGTCCTTAGTGACATCCAAGTTGATGTCCTTGTTGAAAATTGTAGCACCCCGTGTAAAACCACTACTAGAAATCGTTTGGTGTTTTTGTTTTGTGCATCATCATGGTATCATACTCATGTCATCATGCCACCTTGTATTTGAGCATCATATAAAACCCTTTTCATTTGGTTCTTATCCCATTTGCATTTGTCTCGTTAATTATATTTATTGTAGTTGGTTGTTGATATATTTCTCAATGCCCAAATTGAGTTGGGGGCATCATCTTTTATTTCTATCTATTGGATTTGTCTCCATCAACTCCATCTCGTGATCATATCCCTCCTTTACTTATCAATTCTGTGCGTTCTATCTATTTTATATCTATCCATTTTGGTGCTTCACCTTGGCCTTATCTTCCTCTTAATTTCTTGGCAACCTTTTAATCTTATTTTGTCTCCTCTATGTTGAATCCAACAATCATCTTGTTATTAATACCTATCTACTTTTTGTTGGCCTCATTTATCCATTCTTTCCATGATCCATATTCCTATTCCAAAACCACACATACACACACCACCCACACATCTATTCCTAACTTCATTCCTTACCGTGGGTGCATATGTGGTGTTTTTTTTTGACTAAACAAGTAGAAGGCCAGCTCTCTGTTCTGGTCCCCTCTCCCCTCTCACGATCCAGCTAGAGAGTAGAGAGGAGGAGAACCCCCCTCATCAAACTGAGCCTCTCCCTCCTCACCTTTTACAAAAGTAAAACCCACCTCCATGTGCCTCTGTCCCCTCTCCCTTGTCGCCATCTCCCCTGTCTGTCCTCCTCTTTTCCTCCACGCCAAGAAGTCCTTCCCGAGCCACCATGCCGCTGCCGCCATCCATGGCCACCTCACCGCCCGTTGGACCTCTTCCACCGGAGCTACAGCAGGAGAAGAAGAAGGCCGCAACCCCGGCGTCACTGTGAAGCACCAGCAGGAGCCAGACGCGCCCAGGAGCAGCTACCATCTTCTTCCCATCGGAGACCAAGAGCACCTCTGCCCGCTGTTCGTTGCCTTCTCCACCTCGCCTCCTTCCACTCCCGAGCCTACCTAGGCCTCCGCCGGCCTCATGGTAAGTCCCCCTCTCCATTCCCCTCCTTCCAGCATTCATCCCGCCGCCCAGTAGCTCGCCACCATCAGCTGAATTCCTCCCTGCCGCACATCACGCGCATAGATGGTACACCAGCAAAAGCACGTGCCGCCTGTTATCTCCCTCTGTTCCCCGAGTGCTCACGACATCTATAAACCAACTCCGGCGCCCAACCTCATACTTTTGCATAGAGGGATCCTCCAGCTACCTATAGGCGAAAAATGGCGCTTCAATCGACAATCTATAGCTCTGGAATCATCTCGAAGATCGGTCAAAAATCGCTTCAAATCGACACGCTTTGGTCCGAATCTCCTCAATCTAGTCATTTTCCGCAAGACAGACCTCCTATGGAGAAACCTCAAACATCAAAGTTGACTACCTTCAAGAGATCGACAACTTCTGTTTTTTCGTCATGTCCTAATTCCGAACCGTTTCGTCTCCACCGTCCTTCAAAATTTAGCCGATTTCATTCAATTCCAGATCTCAGTTTCAGTTCTTCTACACTTGGTCAGGCCTCCTCTGTTTGAGCTATGGGTCAAAAAACGGGAGCGACTACATCTTTCCATCAACCGTGCCACCAGCCCGGTGATAATCCTCTTGATCCTCTAGCGCTTAGCAATCTGGTCGAGTTCCTCTATGGCCAAATAAATTCCACGCTTTTTGCCTTATTTCTTCTCCGGTGCCAAACTTAGAGAAAACGTTCCGAAAGTGCAGAGTTCAGAGAAATACAGTTAACAAACTGTAGGTGCAGATATTGTACAAACCTCCTGTTTATTTTATTAAAAAATTAACCTTAACAACCTTTGAAATATAATTCAAATCAAACTTTTCCTAAAATGAACTTGTTTAGAATTGTTGAAAAATTCGAATTTGACTTATGTTGCAAACAAATAAACAAATGCTTATATTAATTGATCTAACACTAAAAATTCATATATTCTAAACCGTAATTCAAAATAAAACGTTTTCTATATGAATGTTTATCAGAATGAGTAAAGGAATCTGAATATCCCATTCATATACTTGTTGCATATAAATTGTACATGTTTGCATGCATATTATGGGTGTTTGGGGCTATATCAACGATTCACCTAAATTAAACATGGAGGCCATATGTGGGCGAATCTAGTCTAATATTGGCTCCATTTAAATTTGCCTAGCGAACCGATACTATGTTTTGCCATGTTAAGACAAAAATTAAATTGCGGGGTATCTAAACAACATGAACTTAATAATTAATTGTCGGGACCCCGGTTCCACTTAATATGGCCTAATTGCATCGCACCTTTGCCATGCCATACATCATACATGCATCATGCTCGATCTTTTGCTGTAGTATTAAATAGTGCATCCGGTGTTTTTCTAGTGTTTTGCTTCTTCGCGGATTAGGCCGATGAGTTGGTGCAAGTGTCGACCCGACCTTCGGATGAACCTTCGGCAATGTTTTCAGGCGAGCATCTCCCCCTTTCTACCTATCTTACTTTTATAGTATTTACTCCCCCCTGTTGATCTATTGCTATCTGTGTTGCGATGCTCTAGTTTTCGTACCCGTGATATCCCTTGCAGCCTTATATTGCCTTGGACACATCCTATTACCTGTTGTTTGGTAGATAGTTGGACCTGCGCGTCTTAGTAGCTTGCTCAAGTGCTGTTGCGTGTCGTCAAGTTCCACGGTTGTTGGAGTGTTGCCGCATGTTTAATGTTGGAGATGATCATGGCTTTAATTATTGTTTAATAACTAAAATTGAAGTAGGTAAATAATGCAGAGGCACAGGTGGGCAATAGATGTTATTTGGTTGTTAACCGTCCACTTGTGTCGTAGGACCCGAGTTCTTGACACTGTTCGAGATCGAGCGCTAACCACAGTGGGGTGTATGGGCACCCCATCGATTAGTACCGATTTCAAAATCTTGTCTTGGGGGCCACAATTAGTTTGGGGCTTTATTACTATTCTGTACTTATGCCATGCTTTATCGCTTTATTTAAATTGTGCGGGTACTTCACTGTCTTTAGGTCTGTGACACGTCATCAGATGTCGACAAGCCCAGTCTCATTTTCGGGTTCCCGATCGTTCTGACCGTCTACACAAACCGAGTCCGTCTCGAGACCGCCGACTTGCTAGGGTAGCTTAGTGGGTGGCCCCCATGTACTTGCTTTGGGTCCGGAAACGTCATGACTTAGGCCCGCCGACATACCGATGGGTGTATGTTAACTTATCGGCAAAAGGGTCGGTGCGTGTGGATACTTTGGTGCACCCTCAGGTTAAATCTTTTCGAAAAGCCGTGTCCGCGGTTATGGACGACTTGGAGCACAGTTCTCGATCATAGACAACTATAACTAAAGTTTACTGCTATAATTTGACTTGTATCCGATATGACTAGTAATCAGCTTCACTGCAACAGAATGGCTAAATAAAAGTACCAACAACTGCTGGGTTTGGGGATATCTCATGCTAATTGTATATGACTAGTAAGTGTTGCAACTACAACGGAATGTTAACTAAAAATGCCCACTGCTTATTATATCAGGATGACTCATGCCATCTTTATTTGACTAGTAATTGCCGCAACTATAACGGAATGAATAAAACTGCCAATGGTGTGAGTTCCTCGGTTGACTTCCTCGTTTGGTCTCGAGGGGGAAACACCAGGATGGGTATGTTTGGTGGTAGTATCAGGTTGGTTCCGAATAGGTCTTTCTTACCCCTCTCTGATAGCCGCTAGTTGTATCGAGTCTCTATAGGTTGTTTAGTGCATGCCTTGCCGCTTGATCCACCATACCTATGTGGCGAGGACGCCGATTCTAGCCTCGCTGTCTTGGCCTCGATCTTGACTCCTCTTTTTCCTTTGCCCTTTGTCGGCACCCTTTTGTTTTAGCAGGTTTTGACGCCGTTGTGGTTACCCTTCCGGCTTGGCCTGGGCAGGGTTATGGACGCCATTGGTTATTCTCCAGGGCTCTTAGCCCCATTTGCATCTTGTCCATACTCGGACGCTATATCGTTTTCCAGGTGATTTGGATCTTTGCATTGTATATCTGTATTCTTGACTCTTTGAGTCGCTATTGTATATATATGCTTTGTGGGTTCCATCGAGGACTATTGTGTAATGATATTACTTCGTTTTCCACCCGCACGCAAGTGCCTGGTGGGCACCTTTGAATCGTTTCTATGCGGGTTTGGCGGGAAGCGCTGAAACTTGCATAGGGCCGATTATGAGGGTGTTACAAAAATGCTGAAGATGTTGAAGTCATTAGAGTTGAAGAAGTCCTTAGCACATGGTGAAGTCTTTGGCCATGGGGTAGGCTTTGTCCATCAAGTTTGAAGTAGAAGAGATGTAGAATCAAAACCAAAATGGTTGAGGAAAGAGTTTACAAGATTGTTTGTAAATAAGTTTTGGAACAAATACAACTCCTATTTTTCTAAGGGGTTTGTCCAATCCTAGGGTTACAATCCTACAGGCAACACAATGCTCTGATACCATCTAAGGTTCCCAACCTTTAATAAGGTAGATATCCTGTGTTTACAATGCTAGTCCCACGGATCAATAGCTAGCATCCACAGTTAAGATGTAATATCAAGAAACAAAGGTCATAATACAACTTTATAACCAGGACTAACATAATTTATTACATCTTACATAGCTCATTTGGCTATTACATTACATTGCAGCAGAATATCTATAAGCATGGGGTCCTTCATCTTCAAAGTGCCACAAGCAGACATGTTGGTTAGACTTGTAATCCTAATCATTAAACTTCACTAATATCAATCAAACCTGCAACATAACAAGTTATAGCCACAAGGGTCAATACATTTGAATTGTATTGGCAAGTGATACTATGGTATTATAGTCGAGTCTATCATCTATATGCATTTGCCTAAGTGGATCTTAGGCTTGCTTTGCTCAAAATATATTTTCCTTATCATTTGAAAATACTAAGTTTTTGCTTTGACAAAACTTACCCAAGGAACCACCAATAGAAATTGGTGAACCTTAAACCCTTGTTCAACCACAAGTTTTTAACTTATAAATTTGGATGATGAGATTCTTGATAGCTTCCATTTCTTGATGCTCAAATTGTCCTTTGCCAGGGACATGGCTAAGTACTTAGATTTTACACTCTGCAGAGGTGGTGCACTTTCCCCACAAGACTTGGTTTCACCAAGACAAGATCTTTCAGAAGCCTTCCCTTAGACCAGAATGGACGCGTTCCAACCTATCATTCCCCTACCACCAACTGTCCATTTGGCTAAGTTCTTGCAACCTATATGATCCGGTGAGCCCATAATGCCAAGTGGCTGCACTTGAAGCTTCTCAACATTTTACATCTCAAAACTCTTTGTTCCTGGGTGGCCATCCACAAGTGAGATACACAAGGTAAACCATAGAAATGGGCCTTGTGAACCACTCAACACAAACCATTCCTTCCATTCCACCTGTGTGATTCATTCTCTTAGTTGTTTTATTAAACAAAACACAAGTCCTCGAGACTTAGAAATTTTCCATAGCATGAATATATATTCCACCCTTGTTTTCTACTAGCTAAGCTAAGCAATGATAGTAATAGGAATCTTAACTTAGGAAATTTTACTAAGGTTTCATCTACTAGGATTTCCCATGGCATAGTTTACACTTAGAAAAATTCCATGCAAGTCCTACTTAGAAATATCACTAATGCATAGTGAAAATAATGGGACAAAAGTATGAAGCATCACTTGCCTTTTGGTAGAGAGTATAAGTTCACTCCTCGATCTTTGCAACAATCACAATCTTCAATTCACTACAATTCAATCAAGCAAACCACATTTCAATCTACCATTCAAGCAATTCATCACATACAATAATAATAACAAAACAATGCATGCAAGCATGCTAAAGGTTGTTTTATTTGTCAAAGTGGTTTATAATGGTTCATAAACATTTGAAAACACCTAATGGTCATTTTATAAAGTGGCAAAATCATTTGTATAAGATTTTACTTCATAAACCATTTTTAGATCAAGTCATTATTTTATGTGGTGTAGAAATGCTTTTAATAAGGAAAAATTCTATAGGTTTCAGAAAATATGTTTTCAAACCATATAACCTTGTGTTTAGGGTCAGAGAGTTTATTTCCAAAACATTTCTCAAAGGTTTTCTTCCAAAACCATTTTTAATAATTAAACCATATTTTTATTTGGCTAGAAATGATTTAAATCAAAGATTTATTCTTTTGCTTCACCAAATACATTTTTGAAACCATAATTTGTTTCCTATGGTCAGGAGGTTCAAAACACTCCATTTGCAAAAGATTTTATCCTCAAAATCTTTTTAAAACAATTTTTATATCCTAAACATGCATACACAAGTTTCTGCAAAAACAAACAATTTAACAGAAGCTATTTTATAAACAAAGTGCATGGTTGTCTAGGGATTGTTTTTCTGAATCCATTGATATAAAGTTTGTAAAATTTGGACGTGTAGATTAAAAGTTATAGATTTTACAAAATCTTATATCTAATAGATCAAATTTGTTTTAAAACAAAACAATAGAGCCACGTGTCTTATTTCTATTCGCCCATACCGCTTCGGTTGGATCGAGCGTTGGTAGCCGTCGTATTTAAGTTACATCGCACGTCGCACAGGTGTTACTTACCCCTTCATCTAGTTTCTATCCTAACCGCTGGATCTTAATCGCACGGCGCACATCACACTTGCCAGAGTCGGGCGGCGCTGGCGGCGGCAGGTGGCGGCAACGTGTCTGGCTACGGCGTCGCGGTAGTTACAGGAAGCGAGGGAGAGAAGGGTGTGGCTTACCAGGTTCGCAGTGGCGTGAGGAAGCTCAACGTGGTTTTCGGGTAGCAGGGGGCGCACGGGGTCGATGAGAATCGCTCGTCGGAGTTGAGCCGTGCCTCGAGTCTTGTCGAGCGTCGTGGCGAGTCTCGGGCATAAGCGAGAAAAACAATGCATCGGGAAGGTGCGCGAGTTCAAGTCGCTAGAATACTCACGGTGAGCAAGGCGCGGTTGGGCGTCGATGCTTCAGGGAGAGGTAGCGGTGCGCGCTTGCTCGATGATGGTGTTGACGATTTATCGACGCAGCGGATGAATGGAAGGTACTTGAGGTGCGCCAGAGGTTGGGGAAGATGATCGTGTGCTCGAGGAGGCAATGAGCGGTGAGGGCTTCGAATCGCCGGAGAGCGTCGGAACAGAGGATGGTGCAGAGGAAAATTTGGCAGCCTGGGGGCGCGCTATGGTGAGGTGACGGAGGGGAAAGGGAGAGGAGATGTTGGCGCTTAAGTAGGCGTGGTCGCAGGGGCGTTTAATGGCATGGTTACTACGTATTAACGCGAGGAAACGGCGACAGAACGTCCGGGGAGGAATGAGGGGCGGGGTCGTCGCGGGGAGGAAGAAGGTGACGTGGGCGTGGGGTCGTCTGGCAGCGAGAGAGAGAGAAGGGTGCGGTGGAGTCCTTCTGTTAGCGACGCTGCGGGTGAGTTTGCTGGTTCGAATCGTTTTCTGCGGGGAGGAGAGGAACTGGGCTGGACTGGGCCAGGCGGGCTTAGCTGGGCTGGTTCGAGTCTGTTTGCATTTTTTTGTTCTATTTGTTTTATCTTTTTCCATTTCCTTTATTCTGTTTTGATTTTGAACAACAATTCAAACACTCATTTGAATTCAAACCTTTGTCAAAATTTGTGTAGGTTCAAATATTGATTGGTAGCATATTCTGATGTTAATTTTGGAAATTTATTTTATTCCTTTTGGGGTCTTTTTAATTAATAAAAAGGGCCCTTGTTTTAAATCAAAATAGGATTTAATAATGTCTTTAATTTCCATTTGACTTCTAAATTCTTCCAAAACCTTCAGTAAGTTTTGTTTACTTAAAAGGGTGTCAAATAATTCATCTTGAATTATTTGGAATGTATTTAATATGATTCATAAATCATTTGAATTGGATATTTGTTTTAAATCCAAATGGAAATTAATATGGTTTTTAATCCCCTAACTTTATTTGGTAGATTTATTTTATTTAAGTTGATTGAACAACTTTTATTCCACTTGGATAAATTCAAATTATCATTTTCTCATGAATTTTATAATTATTCTTATTAGAGATTTGTCTTTATAAAATAGGGATAGAATGGTTATTGCCATTTTATTTTATTTGTAAAATTCTCTATCCTTTTATTTTATTTGATTTGGATTTTAACCATTCCATTTGCTTAATGTATTAGGCCAAGATTTGATTTGGTCTTTAAATATTCTTTAATTATTAATTCTTTCTTTATCTTATAAAATCCATATCTTTTTATTTAGAGATCCAAACTTGGTGATTCCAATTTATATAATCTTGTTTCATATTTGTTTATCCTTTTAAATATTTTTAGGTTTATTTGCTCACCATTTGGTATGGATTTTAGATAAGGGCTTTATTAGTTTTGGGAATACAATTCCTTATCTTATTATATTCATAAGATTTTATCTATGGCTCCAAATTAAGTGAAACCAATTTCTATGGTTTTATAATATTTCTATTTGTCTTCTTGATCATTTGTAAATGTTTGTTGACAAATTTTTATATGGATCAAATCCATAGGCTTGGAGATAACTTGGAAATTATTTTATTCCATTAGGGTTGAGGGTTTGGATTTATTTTCCAAGTGTTTAAATTTCCAGATACATTTATTGAGGAATGCATTTCTCTAGATTTGAATTTAGTTAGATTCAAACTTTACCAAAGTTTGTTCAAGATGGGATTTTAAGTTTCCATTTAGAAACAAAAGTTTCTTTTCACCCTAAAAATTCAACAATAATTTATGTTGTTTATTTATTTTTTCACATTACAAGATTTGGAAAATCTTGGGATGTGACATTGATGCTGGTGGAAGACAACCATGAAGCGGCGCCATTGACCTTGACGCCACACCGGTGATGATGGAGATCATGTTCGTGCTTGAAGATGGAGATCGGAAGCACAAGTAGAAAGGCCATATCATATCACATATTATGAATTGCATGTGATGTTAATCCTTTTATGCATCTTGTATTTCTTAGTTCACGACGGTAGCATTATAAGATGATCCCTCAAGCACACAATTTCAAGTTTTAAAGTGTTCATCCTTAGTAAGCACTGTTGCTAAAGCTCGTTGTTTCGAAGCATCACGTGATGATCAGGTGTGTTAGATTCTGCGAGTGTATACAACGTGAGCAAGCCAGATTTGCTCATGCGGAAGCTAAGGTTTGATTTTGACGAGCCTAGCATGTACAGACATGGTCTCGAAACACGGATCACCGAAAGGTAAAGCATGAGTCATATAGTAGATATGATGAACATGTTGATTGTTCGCCATTGAAGCTACATCAACTCTCGTGATGATCGGTTTTGATGTGGTGGATTTAGTCAGGTGATCACTAATACAATGTGAGGGATATTGTTTTAAGTGGGAGTTCAACATCAATTTGATTAAAAGTTGAACACTATTTATCATAAATTAAATCAAAGTGAATTTGCATAGTTGTTGTAGTCATTGGCATCCGTTACCACCTTGCGCTTAGTTATAATTGAGATGATAGAACTATAGAATTCTGGTTAGTTACTTTACGAACTGGTATCGTATTGTTTTGAAGTGTTAATCTAAAGTTTAAAAATCCCATTGCAAACTTTCAGTAAGTTTCGATTACTCCGTGAAATTTAATAGTTGCTATTAAATCAAGAGTAACAATTCCAGTGTTAGTATATAAGTATCATGTTTATCTCCATGATTCTTGATATTCGAAAGATAGTTTCAATATCAAGATTGAAGGGAATATGTCCGAGAGGCAATAATAAAGTGGTTATTAGAGTATTCCTTATTTATGATAAATGTTTATTTTACATGCTATAATTGTATTAATACGGAAATGTTAATACATGTGTGTTTAATAAACAAAAAGGAAGTTCCTAGTTATGCCTCTCTTATAAACTAGCTCGTTGATTAACAAGATGATCAAGGTTTCCTGATCATAGACATTGGATGTTGTTAATAACGAGGTCACAACATTAGTGTAATGATGTGATGAAAATTCATCCGAAGTATAGCATTACGATCAAAGTCATTGAGTTTATATTGCTATAACAACTTAAGTGATCCAAATCTTAGACCATGAGATCATGTCAATCACTAACACCGTAAGAGTTTCTTGATAACATCAACGTCACACCATAATAGGGTGATTATAAAGATGGATTTAGAAATATTAAAGTGTTATGTTGAGGCCCATGGATCGAGTGGAATTTGTTCATCCCGATGACGGATGGATATGCTCAGGCCCTCTCGGTGATATCACATTGATTAGCTTGCAAGCAAGTGATTTGATCACTAGAATGTTATATCACGAACAAGAAAGAGTGCATGTCGGTAACGAGATAAAACTAGGTATGGAGATACCGATGATCGAATCTCGGACATGTAATATATCGCGAAACAAAGGGATTAAGATACTAGTGTAAAAGGTTCCGACGATCACAAGAAAGTCGTCGTTGAATGTGTGGGAGTGGTATGGGTCTCGGATCCGCTTCTGATTATTGATCTGAGAGGGGTCTCGATCATGTCGGCATTATTCGCGAACCGTAGGGTGACACACTTAAGAGACACCGACATCCATTTGGAGAAAAAGTTTCATGCCGAAAATAATAACAAGCGCAGGAATTTATTTCACTAGATACCTAAAGCGAGTTTTGGTGAAAGTGTTTCGCATGTGAAATGAAATACTAGCAAGGGGTTATATGTGAATGTTTGTCATTAAAGTAATTGACAAAATTCTGAATAAATAAAAGGAGTTTTATTTAATGAGAGTTTGCATTAAATTTGGTGGAAATTTAATGGGAATTTGAGTGGGTTTTGAGTGGAGGAATTGAAAGGCATTTGAGTGAGTGGAGTTTCCACCCACATGAATGTCGAAGAGGTGGGGAGTAGCCCATGGCTGGCGCGCATGGGTGCCCCCTCTCCCTATAAAAGGAGCCCACTCCCTCTCTCTCACTCACACCTCCTCGTGAAGGATCTCTCTCCCCCTCTAGAATTTATTCCCCATGGTCTCGGACTAGCGAGATACATGTTCTCGGTGGCTATTCGGGAAGAAAGAGTTGTGCTTCCGCTGCATCGCTGGAGCGAGGAGGCGGAGGTTGCTCGGTGCCTCGAACGTGTGTGCGAGCACGGATGCGCTGCTGTTTTGCGGCGCTAGGACTTCCTCTCGATCATGAGATCGGCAAGAGATCGTCTACATCAACCACGAGTTTGGTCTCGTTAAGCTTTGTCGGTCTTCAAGGGTATGTTCTCTACGGATATACATCCGCCTGTTGTTTGTATCTAGTAGATAGATCTTGGTACATAGTTGTTCCCATCGTAGGAAATTTTTTGTTTTCTATGCTGCGAACCCTACAGTGGTATAAGAGCCAGATCTATGCGTAGATGCTTTGCACGGGTAGTACACATATGAGTATGTGGGCGATGATGATCATTTTATTGCTTCTTAGTTATACTTTGGATATTGGTGGTATAGTGGGATGAAGCGGCCCGGACAAACTTTACATGTCCTCGCACATGAGACCTGTTCCACGCTTGACATGCAACTAGTTTTACATAAGTGGCTAGAGGGTGTCTGTCTCTCCTACTATAGTCAATATCTAATTTGCAACGAGTTGTCAATAATTTGGTTATCCTCGTTGTGGTTCATGTTCGTAGGTAAGAACGGTTCTATCTTCGAAAGCCCTAAGCCACGTAAAACTTGCAATGGATAAATTAGAGGCGTCTAGTTTAGATTGTTCTTTGGGCTAGTGTTATGATATGGTGATGTTGTAAGTAGAATTATGAGACGATACTCTTACACACATAGCGTGTAAGTTCCATAGACCTTGGCCTTACGCATAAAGGTATGATAGAGATCATACCACGGTGCATGATGGAGATCATGCGGAACCATATCATTTCACTAATAAACATGTGATGTTTTGATTGCATCTTATATTGCTTGTTTGGCGTTTATTAGCATAATAAGATGATCCTCATTTAGATATCAAGATAAGAATGTGTTCTTCCTTAAGTATGCATCGACAATGTTTCATCGCTTCAAGACATCACGTGATGATCGGTGTACTTGAATCCATGAGCATATCTCGGTGTAAGACAGTTACACACTTGAATACTAAGGTTCTTACTTGGCGAGCCTAGCATGCATGCACATGGCCTCGAACAAGGTCAGAAAGGTTAAGCATGAGTCATATGTTTTTGATATGATGACCATATGGATGCTCG
Organism: Avena longiglumis; assembly: GCA_030063025.1. Taxonomy (NCBI): domain Eukaryota; kingdom Viridiplantae; phylum Streptophyta; class Magnoliopsida; order Poales; family Poaceae; genus Avena; species Avena longiglumis. Next base: position 522,404,117 of record CP125976.1, read on the forward strand.
CCTTTGAAGCTACACCGACTCACGTGATGATCGGACTTGGTGTAGTGGATTTGGTTCATGTAATCACCAAAAAGACACGAGGGATGTCGTTTTTGAGTGGGAGTTCATTTCTAATTTGGATTAGTAGAACTCAATTTATCATAAATTAAATCAAAGTGAATTTGCATAATTTGTTGTAGTCATTGGCATTCGTTCACCACCTTATGCATAGTTGTAATTGAGATAATAGAACTATAGAATTCTGGATATATACTTTATGAATTGGTATCGTATTGTGTTGAATGTCAATCTAAAGTTTAAAGTCATATTTGAAACTTTCAGCAAACTCTATTTACTCCGTGAAGTTTAATAGTTAGTATTAAATCGAGAATGGATTCGATGTTAGTATCTTAAGTATCATGTTTGCCTCCATGATTCTTGATTTAAATATCAAGATTATCTAGGAGTGAAAAATTGTTTCAGAAACCATCATGTGTGGCAGATATAACGATATCTGAAACAATGTTTTGGTTGCATTATGATAGAGCATAATATATGTTTTCATATTGGATTAGAATTTACGAAGGTTGGAGATGCTAGACATCCTAATCATCCAAAAGGGTTTTGGAAAGTAATGTTATACTCATGATTCGCCTTTATAAGCTACAGTAGCTTGATCATGAAAGTCGTCATGATAATGATGAATAGAAGATGTATGTAAAGTGTTTACTACACTAAAAGATTACTAAAGAATGGGTTTTGAAAGAATACCGATCATTTGATGATGGTGATCTACTTCAAAGTGCAAGTCCAAAGGTATTATTATTTGAATATACACGCTTTGGACTATGTGTCATGTATATGGCGCCACTTTTGATGTTGATAGATTCTTTTAAAAAGGAAAGGAAATCTTGAAGAGAATCTATAAAATATACTTGGCAGAAAATAAAAGATTGGAAATATCCAATTTAGGTATATATATGATATACATGTTATGTTTGTATTCTTTGCTTGTTAAACAATGTGGTTCTAGGGTATTGGATACCGAATTGGTTGGTATGAAATTTCATACGGAACAACGCAATTAATGAACCACAATGGCCTAAGTAACTAGCAAGAGAATATGTGATGATGTTCATCGAAAACAAACAAACCGTTGTTTGTATTTCTCGTTGACATCAAAGCTTGACTTCAAGATTTGTTTTAATAATTGTTATTTGAATCAGGTATTATGAGAACAAAGGTTGTTCAAATAATTACCGTATTACATATAAGATGGATGATTTACAAATCTAGTTGGAGAAATCACATCCATAAAACCTAATGCTAAAATGTCGCAAGAAAAATGATTGGAAGATCATTTACGAAGTGACATCGCCGTTTAAATTATATTGGAAAGAAAACATGAAGAATCTCCATATTTATGGATTTTTGGAGTCTTTGATTTGATCAAGTGAAGCTTGTGAGACTTTCCTCGGGATAATTAAAACTTCGTTCAAAGGCCAAAGAAGAACGAACGACTAAATTATTGGAATTTATACATGTCCATGTATGTATTCCATTATGTGTAGTCGTAAGAGATGGGTTTCAACTTCATATGCTTTCTCCGGAAATTTGAGTGAATGTTCACTTAATGAGAAAGAAGTATGAAATATTTGAAAACGTTTCAAAGACTTTCAAGATGAATTGCAAAATCATTGTAACAAGAAAATAAATGGTTTATGATTTTATCATACGGGATTTGTTTGAGTTACAAGTGTAACAAGAAAAATAAATGAATTATGATTTTATCATAAAGGGATTTATTTGAGTTACAAGTTTAGCAAAACACCTAGATTTACATCTCCCGAAACACCATAGGAATATGGAGTGTTTGAGATTTGTAATGAAACCTTGTTTGACATGGTTGGATCAAAGGTGTTATTTATAAAACTGCCATTATGTTTTAAAAGATTAAAGCTTTAGAGACTACTTTTACCTTTGAAAAGAGCTCCATCTTGATCCATTGAAATGACACCATGGAAGTTATGGTTTGGGGTAAAACCCAAGTTGTCATTTCTTAAATTTTGGTATGCTAAACATAAGTAAGATGTTTACAACCTAAGTCGGATGAGCATGTCTTTGTAGGTTATTTCGAATAACAATTAGTTATTCCTCCATAACACCAAGGACAAAAAGGGTTTGTCGCTTGAAACATGAAGTTTCTTGAAGAAGGAATTTTTCATAAATGTTAAGTGGGAGGACAATAGAACTTTGATAAGGTTAACGAACCTTAGCTAAATGTCTGAGTTGCGCTTTGGAAATGGTTCCGAGGCTGCCATAATGCTCATAGCTTATGTGCTGTTGCCAAAACCACCGTGAGCAGCGGATCGACAACACGAAGAGCCGGAGGCTCCAGATCACTGGTGGGCCTGGTCCCTCGGGCGGCCAGCCGCAAAGCTCGACACGTCTGGCTTGGTTCGGCGTGCCACGACCTATACCGTCGAAGGTGAAGGATTGCTCGATTGATTTCTGCATGATAAACAAGTATCGTAAAATTCGGGCCGTAATCGGCTCCCGGTTTCCACTAAATCGGCTCCTAAAGCCGATTGCCCCATGGTTCTGCGTTAGATTTATGATAACATGGGGTTTTGCTTGATCACTACAAGTTAAATCGATCTACGATAGTTTAACGTTTTCACCACGTAATCGAACGTCCTCTGGCGTAATTGAGCCTAGTATTACAAAGATGAAGAATATCAACCCTAGAGGAGGCCTAATAACCAACATAAAGCCAATTACCGGAACATCCTCTCTAGAACGAATAAGCCACATCCTTATGCATTACCGGATTTTTCAACCCGTTTGTAAGGCCTGATTACGTAGATATTAAACTAAACCTTGACGAACAAGGCACAACTATAACAGATCGAATCGACTAAATAAAGATCAAGCAAGGTGCTACCCTTGCACTTTGGGACACGGTGCAAGGGTAGCGAGATAGCTAGAGGTAGCATAACTCGACGATAATAATGAAACAAGGTCGATGCTAGCCTCAAACAATCTATGATAATGGTATTACTCGCCATCAACAACGCTTGATGCGAGTAAAACCGGTAACGAAATAAGTAGATCTTGCCTAGATCGCAAGATCGATCTAGGCACTTACCCGAAAGAAACCCTAAGAACAAGGGGTGGCGATGCGCCGAGATTGTGTTTGTCGTGAACGTGGTTGTTCTCCCCTTTTTCAATAACCCTAGGTACATATTTATAGTCCGGAGACTCTCTACTTTTGGAATAACTCTACAACTCTATCTTTACCTAAACATAAACGGAACCTAAACAAACACGAATCCTACTATGATACAAGATACACGGGCAATTCAGCCCAAATCTACGCACTAGGCCGATCCAACAACTCGTTGAATATATGTATCTTCTAAGCCCATCTTGATCACGGCCCATCTCCGTCTCTAGCCAAAATACGGTGATAACACATGCCCCCCTGGTTTTGGCAATGATAATTCCAAAACCACTCTGTATGTTTTTTTCCTTCCTCTCCTCTTTTTTTTTATTGGGCTGCGCGTAGACAGAATGCGTGGCAGAACAGAACCGTCACGCTACCCCTTCATCATGATGCCCTGTCTTCTCAACTCCTGCGCAGTGCATGATTTGACGATTTTGGCGGTAACTGGGAAACCGCTATGGCATTGAACCGTCATCCACTATTCCCTTATTTAAATCAGCTGAGCAGTTCGCAGTCCCCATCTTCCTCCGGTTGCGGAAAACCCTCTCCCATCGGAAAAACCCTCTTTCTCGCCATGGCCTCCTCTGCTTCCTCCGATGTGTCCTCCCACGCCTCCAACTCGATTAGCGAGCTAACGCCAGCGAGCATCCGCCACGGCGATATAGATACTTCGCCACGATGGTGGGACGAAAGGGATCGATTTCGCCGTCAGTCGAAGGACGATCGTCACGGCAGCGAAGAGCCTGCAGTTCGCCGACGGGAATTGGAGGCGAAAGCAGCGACGACAATTGGTCGTGGGACGGCGTCGACTCTTCCGCCGAGGAGGAGGAATCGAGGAGGACACCTCCTCCGGCAGTACCGCCGAAGCGCTTCGCACGGGTCCAGCGAAGATCTTGAAGATGACGACGAGGACGAAGAGGTCCCGTTGGTTTCTTCAAAGACGGCGGGGCGATCTTTGGGGCGGAGAAGGCAGCGAAGAGGCGGCGGCGGCAGCGACGGCAGCGACCTCGGCTTAGATTAGGAATCGATAGTAATGGCCATAGCAGTAGTAGGCCCCTTTTGTAATCGATCATCGTAAACAATGATCTTTTGAATGAATGAAAATCTGATTCCCAAATATTGTTTCTCTTTGCTTCAATTTTGCGATAACGAAATAGGTTGATGCTTGAAGTCGATGACACCGTATCGGCTTTCACCATGCTTTACGCGATCTGATCAACAAAGTCAAATCGCATGAGCCGATGACTACCCATCGGCTTCTCCCGAAAAACGTTGTGTGGTCAACCTTGATGCATCCATAGACACATCAACGGCTATTTCTTGGTTTCAAATGACGATCTGCGACCTCCCTCAACACGGTGGATTCAAACACAAACGACCCAAATCTCCGATTGCCCACCGAAAAACGTGCCCCGCACAGACGACTAGTGACAAGCAAAGATGAAGATGACGAGGCTGAGACCGTCGAGGTGGCCCTTTTTGTAACATGTGTGAATCTCTAGCATCAATGACCGTGCATCGGCTACATATATGTATATTTTTTTTACTCGGCGATTTCAGATCGGCCCCATATTTTACCCGCCCATCGCTTCTCGTGTCTTTACCTAGCCGATTTCATGTAACGGCTCCTCAGTTTTGTCCAACATCCCACATGCTTGGGAAATATTTCTTGAGATGTTGTCCATTGGCGCCATCGAACTTTACTCCATCCAACTGCTCGAGCATGTATGCGTTTCCTCTTAAAACTTGGTCGACCTGCGGACCGTGCCAATTTGGAGACCATTTACCATATGTCGCATCCTTAGTCCCCAAAGGGCAACATGACTTCCCATACCGGATCACCAACGTGGAACTCCTTTGGCTTCACTTTCTTGTTGTATGCAAGAGCTACCTTGGCCTTGTTTTCTTTGATTTTCTCAGTGACCATAACTGAGCTCGGTTAACTCCTCTACATGTCACTCATCGGGCTGCATATTCTTGATTGTTAGATCGTCGAAAAGTGACGTCTTGATCCAACCGTAATTTCCCGGTGGGCGGCTTCTTGTCCATATACTAGATGATATGGTGAGGTTTTTATTGCACCATGGCATGACATACGATAAGCCCATAACGCCTCGACAAAACCTCGTACAACGCCTTGGGTGCTCATCGACTTTTCTCTTGATCAACTTGATGAGACTCGATTGGGCCTTGACTTGCCCATTTGCTTGAGCATAGTATGGAGATGATCTAATCAGCTTAATCCCCATGTCCTCACAAAATTTTCTAAATTCACGAGAAATAAGGAACCTCCATCGGTCGTGATAGTTTGGGGAATCCCGAATCTATGGATGACATGTTCCTTCACAAAATTGATAACATCCTTGAGTTCTCGACTTCATCGGACAGCCTCTACCCACTTAGTGAAGTAGTCGGTGATAGCGGAATCCACATGTGGCCTTTGCTTGATGGAGGATTGATCTTGCCGATCATGTCCATGCCCCAACCTCGAAATGGCCAAGGCTTGATGATGGGGTTCATTGCCACGCTGGTACCATCTGGATTTTCCAAATTTCGACATGCTTGACACCCTTTATAGTAGTTGAAACAGTCCTCAAGCATGGTGGGCCAATAAAACCCTGATCACCGATCAACCATTTCATCTTATGAGCCGATTGGTGAGTTCCACAGTGCCTTCGTGTACCTCGTGTAGGAGCCGATTGGCCTCTGTCCCCAAGCACTTGAGCAATAGCCCTTCCAGTCTGTAAAACATGTCATCTCCAATAAGCACGTACTTCATGGCTTTGTACCTTATCCGTTTAGGTGCCCCGTAGAATCTTTCAAGTAATTGAAGATATCGGCTCTCGATCGTCTGCTTCTAGGAACTGCATCAACATCGGCTCCTTCTACCACATCCTTGTACCAAGCTATCTCTGCAAGATCGTTCGCCTCGGTATTCGTTCGTGGGATCCAAGTGAAGTTGACGTCGAATTGCGTCATCCGCCGTGGCAAAGGCAACCATAATGGGAAGAGGGACTCACTCTGCACTTGTAGTCCTCCGTGAGCTGGGAAATCACCAACTTGGAGTCTCCAAAATTTCCACGCTTCGCTCCGGCTTGAGGAGTAACTCCATCCTTGCGTATCGCCTCGTGCTCGGTTACATTGTTAGTGCGAGGTAGACAATCTAATGGAGAAGGAAAATGTTGCCCAGGCGACGAGTAAAATGCCGATGCCGCAGCCATCGTCACACCGATCCGTCGAAAAACATAGCCCACGCTTTTATGGACGGTGCGGCTATGTTAGTGTTGATCCTTTCAGCGATAAGATCAGCCAGGCCTGTCCTTAATCGCTTTCGCGGGTTGATACGGATGTCAAACTCGACAATGCAAACATCCATTTGCCCATGGCCTCTTAACATAGGAGCCGGCGGATGTGCTTTATGACGCCCGATTTGCATATGATGATGATTTCTCGATAGCAAAATGTGTCGCAACTTGGTGCGGTGAAAAAAGCAGAGGCACAACTTATCGATATCGTGGTACCTTGTCTCGCGTCCAGATCCTCCGCTTATGTAAAGGCGACTCGCTCAGCCCATCATAAACTTGCACCACTACCGAGGCGATGGACGTGTCACTCGACAAGTAAATGTAGAATGGCTGTCAGCCGAGGTGGAACTAACATCGTGGCTTTGTCGGTACTCTTTGATCTCGTCAAAGGCTCGTTGTTGCTCGCCCCAGCGGAATTCCTCGTCGATTTGATTTTAACTAGTCCCATGAACGGCTCAATCCTTCGATAGATTGAGATGAATAAATCGGAAGTTAATCTTGCCGATAAGGGACTGCAGTTCTTTCTTTGTGGTGGGTGGCTTCATCGTCACCGCCTCGACTTTTCAGGCCGATCTCAATTCGCGTTCATGGACCAAAAACCCAAGAACTGACCGTCACCCCGGCGCACTTCTTTGGATTCATCCGTAGGCGAATTTTCTTGTTCGGTCCAGACGTTGCGAATCGTCCAAGTGTCCGTCGTTGAAGCGGACTTGACCACCACGTCATCGATGTAGATTTCCACCGGTTGCCGATCGGATCATGGAAGATATAATTCATGGCCCGTTGGTACATGGCGCGGCATTTTCAGTCAAACGTCATGACCACATATTCAAATAACCCCACGGACCACAGGACTCAATGCGATCTTGTGTATGTCTTCGGAGCCATGAAGATCTGGTTGTACCCGACATTGCCGTCCATGAAGCTCAAAATTTTATGACCAAATCTTTGCATTGATCAATGTTTACGCCACGGCATCGGATACTCATCCTTTGGGGTAGCTCTGTTGAGATCTCGAAAATCTATAGCAACCGCCATTGGCCACCCTTCTTCTCTGGCGATACTAGAAATCCACTCGGCATACCGCATGGTCGATCAAATTGGCGTCAACATTTTTCGACCTCTTTCTTGACTTCTTCGAATTTGCCTTCATTTGTCGTGCTCTTTCTGAAACGGCGAAATCCTTTTTGAGCGGAGGCGATGCTCGATGATGCTCTGTCCAATCCAGCATCTCTGTAGTCCCAGCGAAGCAATCTGGATATTGTTTCAGAGCTATCATCGGGCCCCGACTTGGCTCTAACTTTGGCGATAAATGTTGGTCGTGGCTTATCCCGGGACCAATGTCGATCTCTTCTAGCTCATCGGATGTAAACCCGTACCCTAGCTTTCCGTCACCGTCAAATCGACGCTAAACACAGGGCAAGCGGTGGGTGAGGACAACAAAAATAATTTGGGCGATCGCTGAATCGGCCCCTTTTGCTTGCATCTGTCAGGCGGTTTACACCTTATTATTTTCTGATGGCGCAGCATCTCTGCTATGACTACATGAACCGCTTGTCGTATGATCGCTGCTTTTTATTTTTGTGGCGATCGCGAGGATCGGCGTACCACGAATGATCGTGGGCTTTTCTACTCTAAGGCGGTGGATAAGACCAGCCTCACCCGTTTTTGTAGCTTCAATACGCCGCAGCCGTCTAGATTGATTCGAGATCGCCTCTTGGTCTTCGCTTCCTGCACGCTCATGCCAGCTATGGAGATCTCGATGGAATCGCTGCGTGGATGACCTCCACTTCGTCCCCATCCTTTGGATCGAGCCGATGCATTGTGGACGGATGCGACAATTAGCGTGAATCAATCCCTTCCTAGCAAGGCGGTGTAAGTGCTCTTGCATCACGACGAAGAATGACGTGGATGCGGTTTTCCTGCCTTTGTCAAGTCCACGTTCAGTACACCTTGTGTTCCCGAAGACTGACCGTTGAAGTCGCTCAACGTGACGTTGGTTTTGATTAGATCTGCAGTGGAGCGTCCCAAACGTCGTAGCATGGAGTATGGCATGATATTGACTGCCGCTCCGGTGTCCACCAACATCTTGCTGACAGGTTGCCCATTGATGTAACCTCGCAGGTACAGGGCTTTCAGATGTTTGTAACCCTTCTCACGTGGCTTCTCGAAGATAACCGGCGGGCGCGATCAAACGTAGCCACAGGTAGCTCATCGGTTCTTGGTGCGCAGAATTCTGACGGGAGTACGAACACCATGTTTGTGCCAGCCGATGTCTTTGCATCGGCTTTTATCGGTTTGAGGCGCCACTCTTTCCTGGTCGGGCGGTCTTCTGTTTCAACAACCTGCCTTACTTTGACGGCCAGATCAGGTCGTGCTTTCTTCAAAGCGTGGAGATACTGCGCTTCAGCTTCCTCTAAGTTACGCAGCCGCTGCACTCTACGCTTCTGGGTGTGTCTGAGTCCGTCGGGGCACCACCTTGGGCGGTGATACCTGTCTTCGCCCTTGCCATCCTTTGGCTCCTCGAGGTCTTCTGCTCGAGCGGACTCCCTGTGTGATCGTTGGGCGAAGAGGCCCTAGACGTTTGAATCGATCGCCTCGTGTCTTCCTTTTGCTGACCGCATTCTGGGCAGTTGTCTATTGTAGGCAATCGGCTCATTCCTGCGCCCCAGCAATACCTGAAGAAAGGACAATCCCAATGCCTGTCTGTGCCCTCCTTCTCTTTCGACGGTCCCTTAGCAAGGTGCTCATGTCTTCCGTCGTCTATGTCGCGCTGGCGACGTTGGTTATACTGGCGCTCATACTTGTTAAGGAGATGCGTAGAATGTGGCTTCTGAAATCGCACTTTCCTCACTTGTTCCTCTGTTAAGTACCGCCTGTCACGGCGGCTGGGCCGGTCGCATGGACTAGCCTCCTTTCTTTCCTTGCCCCGGGAGCGACCACCGTCCTCTTTGTACGTGTCATGGTGGTGCCCAGACCCTGCCATATTAACGCCGAACGAGGAATCTAGCTTACGCCTCGCGGAGCGACTGAGTTCTACCATGTTGACGCCGGGAAATGGGTTTGTGTCCACTTTCATGGCGAACTGCCCAAGGATCAGACGACCTTGTTCTATCGCCATTTGGATTTGGCGGCGAAGCTCCTTGCACTCTTTGGTGGTGTGAGTGAACGAATGATGCCACTTGCAGTATGGTCTCCCGTTCATCTCCTGAGTCGTAGGGATTTTGTGGCCTTCGGGCAACCTCAGCTGCTTCTCCTTCAGCAGTAGATCGAATATCTCAGCCTTTGCTCACGTCAAGTCGAACCCTTTCGCAGGCCCTTGCGGTTTCACCCATTTGCAGGCCACAGGATCGCCCCCGAGCCCATTCAGCTCGGCCACCTCCACGGTCTGCGTGGGATCTTCCTCTTACGCATCGACCGAGGCTTATCGGACGCTTAAATTTATCTTGGTACAACTCGGGTGACGCTGCTCATACATCATCGTTTAAGGCCATGTGCCAATGAGTTGTACTCTACGAACGCCGATCCTTGATGGCGAGAGACCCAACTGCCAGCTCATTGCTTCCTTCTCGATTAAACGAGCGAGTAACATCGGTTCTTGATGTCTGAAGCTGGATGTACTCGGCTCTGATTTCTCGCTCGCTTCCGCTTTGCGCCAGTGCAATGCCAGCCTCATTAGCCTCACGAATGGATGTGGATGCTGCTCTTCCACCGCTTCCGGTATGAATTGAATCAGTGGCGTGAGGTGTACCACCCAAAGGCCGGTCTGTCGAGATTGCGCAAAGAATCTTACGCGCATCGATCCGATGCCGAAATCATGCCTAGTTGTGCGGTGTATCGGCTTATGTGCTCGATCGAGCTTGACCCTTGACCGCTGAATCTTGAGAACTCGGGAGCTTATACTTGGGTGGCGGAATCGGATCAAACTTCGTTGAATGCGGCTTTGAATAGCCGATTGTCCTTCTCTTGACGGGCCGAACCGTCCCTAGGATGGTACCGATTTGCTCCATCGTTTGAGCTGTAGGGGCTAGATTCTCATGACTTGCTCGGTGGCATACTTGGCTAGCCACGCTGTTTGTCGGCGTCCATCCCAGCCATATCGCCGCTCGGACACGCCTACCCGGAAGATCTGGCCCAAGGGTTCTGCCGCGAAACTCCTGCGGTTGCAATCTGTTTGGTGCGTGTCGAGTTATTGCGATCCGCACGTAGGCGCATATATATCCATGTGGGATCTCCTTAGGTGGCTCGAACAGGGTGGCAATCGCTGGGTCGCCTCGACCTTGTAGACGACGTAAGCTGCCCGGTGGTTACGGGCGGCAAGAGCGAACGGATCTGCGGCCTGGTGCAGGCGGTCTTTCCCCTGGTGAGTCCCTAAAGTAGGTCCTGACGGGGAATCGATGCTTCATGATCTCTGGACTACGCGGACCGCGCTCAAAAGCGTTCACGGGCTCTCGAATGGCGGTGCAAAGAATGAGCCACCATGTAGTTGACTTCATCGTCAGAGCCTCAGTGCGCTCCTCCGGAAGAGCATGATCCACCTCATTAAGAGCGCCCTCGGGGGAGAACCCTTTCCACCTGATTCCATGCGTACGTGTCCTCTCAAAAGAGCTGATGAGGCTTTCCTCGAAGAGGGCCTTGATCTCGTCGTACTTGGCCTTGTGCTCACCAGGCAGATCGTCGTAAGTGACTGGTCTGTTCTCCATCGCCGCGTCGGGTGTTGATGTAGACGTTGTTGAATGTCCCACCGGGCGTGCCAGAATGTGTTGCCTGCCAAAACCCACCGGCGAGCAGCGAATGACAACACGAAGAGCCGAGGCTCAGATCGCCGGTGGGCCTGGTCCTCGCGACGCCCGCAAAAGCTCCGCACACGCCCCGCTTGGTTCGAGATGCCACCTGACCTATACCGGTCGAAGGTGAAGGATTGCTCCGATTGATTTCGCATGATAAACAAGTATCGTAAAATTCGAGCCGTAATCGGCTGTGTTTTCAGAAATCGGCTCCAAAGCCGATTGCCCCATGGTTCTGCGTTAGATTTATGATAACATGGGGTTTTGCTTGATCACTACAAGTTAAATCGATCTACGATAGTTTAACGCTTTCACCACGAATCGAACGCCCCACGCGTAATTGAGCCTAGTACGCATAAAAGATGAAGAATATCAACCCTAGAGGAGGCCTAATAACCAACATAAAGCCAATTACCGAACATCCTCTCTAGAACGAATAAGCCACATCCTTATGCATTACCGGATCGTTCAACCCGTTTGTAAGGCCTGATTACGTAGATATTAAACTAAACCTTGACGAACAAGGCACAACTATAACAGATCGAATCGACTAAATAAAGATCACAGGTGCTACCCTTGCACTTTGGGACACGGTGCAAGGGTAGCGAGATAGCTAGAGGTAGCATAACCGACGATAATAATGAAACAAAGGCCGATGCTAGCCTCAAACAATCTATGATAATGGTATTACTCGCCATCAACAACGCTCAAGACGAGTAAAACCAGTAACGAAATAGAGATATCGCCTAGATCGCAAGATGCGATCTAGGCAGCATGGCACTTACCCGAAAGAAACCCTAAGAACAAGGGGTGGCGATGCGCCGAGATTGTGTTTGTCGTGAACGTGGTTGTTCTCCCCTTTTTCAATAACCCTAGGTACATATTTATAGTCCGGAGACTCTCTACTTTTGGAATAACTCTACAACTCTATCTTTACCTAAACATAAACGGAACCTAAACAAACACGAATCCTACTATGATACAAGATACACGGGCAATTCAGCCCAAATCTACGCACTAGGCCGATCCAACAACTCGTTGAATATATGTATCTTCTAAGCCCATCTTGATCACGGCCCATCTCCGTCTCTAGCCAAAATACGGTGATAACAGTGCCTCAAAGGTTGTGGTCACGAAGATCTAAGTTCTTATTGAACCAAGTCGGTCGAATAAACAATCAAATACTAAGATTTGAGAGTAAATCATTATTGTTTGACAATGATGAACCGAATATATGCAAATAAGTGATGATGGTCCCTGACTCCGTCAAATGGCTTGAAGCCATAAAATCCGTGATAGTTCCATACACGAGAAATCAAGTTTTGAACTTGGAAGACCCTCCGGAAAGGAGTAAAAACCTATCTGTCGTATTTGGATCTATGAGGAAACATACATGGATGTTTCACATCTATGAAATAGTCGACATGTCGTAAAGTATTTTACGACAATGTTCAAGGAGTTGACTATGACAAGATTTGATCTTTCATAGCGATATTTAGTCTGGACGGATTAAAGTAGCAACCACTACATATAATTTGTTATATGGTAGATGAATAAACAAAACAAAGTTCTTCTAATAGAATGGTTACCTAGGACGTGTACATGACACGATCCAAAGGGTTTTGTTAATTCAGAGGATGCTAAAAAGGGCATGCAAACTTCAATGGTTGAAGTAAGCATCGCGGAGTTGGAATCTTCACCGTGATGAAAAAGGAGTTTTCATCTGGAGACGATGAAGATGCTTGCATTTGCAAGAAATTAAGTGGGAGCGCTGAGACATATTTCTAATACATTATGTGGAGGACATATTGTTGATTAGAAATGATGTATCTTTTATTGACAAAGGTTAGGAATTTCATTTCGATGAAATACTTAGGCAAAACCCGAATATTTAGCATGAATGCATATAGTGGATAGACTGTGACGCTAATATGGTTGTGTGCCAAGCGCATATATGAGATATTGAAGGAGTTCAATATAGAAACAACAAGAAACGGTTCTTGTTGCATGGAAAGGAATTGAATCAAGATTCAAGTGTATCGACACTTGATAAGTGAAACAAGATTCAAGTGCTTTGACACTTGATGAGTGAAATCACGAGAATGTTTTGATCAATCATACCATGATATGTACACATCTAGATATGTCCTATGCTCTAAGTGTTATGATCATATACCAGAATGAATCATAAAATGATCATTGGACGATAGTGAGAATATTCTTATGATCTTTTGGAAGAACTAAGAATATATTTGTGTAGAGGTGACAAACAATTACAAATAGTTCATTGTAAATTGTTACATTGATACTAGTTTTGTCACAAGATACAAATTAAGTTTATCTCAATTTAAACTATGGGTGGCACAATGTAATGGAAACGAGATTCCATGATGTATTTGGATGAATTCCAAAGTTAAGAAATTGTGACGGATACTACAACAAAAGGCTAAGTATATGACTGCTATAGTAGCAGCATAGGAGGGAATTTGTGTCAAGTAGTTTGAAATCAAACTAAGGTGTGGTTCGCAACAGGCTAACACTAAAGATATATTGTATGACAATATTATCAACATGGTTGAACCCCAAGGAACTAAAGGTCTCACCAAAAGACCAAATTTATACAATCCCATCTCATTGGAGAATGAGTGATGCGTGGAGACGCAAAGACATGCAAATACACACGAACCTGAAAGCATCAGATCCATAGATTATGTTAACCACTTACAATTGCGTATATGGAACACGAGAAATCCATAGGTGTTCAATACGCAAAGTTTTCAAACTAGATTATTGTCTCTAGTGCAAGTGGTAGACTGAAGGGAATATGCCCGAGAGGCAATAATAAAGTGGTTATTATCGTATTCCTTATTTATGTTAAATGTTTATTTTACATGCTATAATTGTATTAATACGGAAACGTTAATACATGTGTGTTTAATAAAAAAAAGGAAGTTCCTAGTTATGCCTCTCTTATAAACTAGCTCGTTGATTAACAAGATGATCAATGTTTCCTGATCATAGACATTGGATGTTGTTAATAACGAGGTCACAACATTAGTGTAATGACGTGATGAACATTCATCCAGTATAGCATTACGATCAAAGTCATTGAGTTTATATTGCTATAACAACTTACAGTGATACAAATCCTTAGACCATGAGATCATGTCAATCACTAACACGGAAGAGTTTCTTGATAACATCAAAGCGTCACACCGTAATCGGGTGATTATAAAGATGGATTCAGAACTACTAAAGTGTTATGTTTAGGCCCATGGATCGAGCGTAATTTGTTCACCCGATGACGGATAGATATGCTCTGGGCCCTCTCGGTGATATCACATTGATTAGCTTGCAAGAAAGTGATTTGATCACTAGAATGTTATATCACGACGAGAAAAGAGTGCATGTCGATAGAGATCAAACTAGGTATGGATATACCGATGATCTAATCTTGGACATGTAATATATCGCGAAACAAAGGGATTAAGATACTAGCATAAAGGTTCCGACGATCACAAGAAAGTCATCGTTGAATGTGTGGGAGTCGGTATGGGTCTCAGATCCGCTTCGATTATTGATCGAGAGGGTCTCGATCATGTCCGCATTATTCGCGAACCGTAGGGTGACACACTTAAGAGACACCGACATCCATTTGGAGCAAAAGTTTCATGCGAAAGAATATCAAGCACAGGAATTTATTTCACTAGATACCAAAGCGGGTTTGGTGAAATTGCGTAGTGTTTACGCATGTGAAATGAAATACTAGCAAAGGGTTATATGTGAATGTTTGTCATTAAAGTAATTGACAAAATTCTAAATAAATTTTATTTAATGAGAGTTTGCATTAAATTTGGTGGAAATTTAATGGGATTTTGAGTGGGTTTTTGAGTGGAGGGAATTGAAAGGCATTTGAGTGAGTGGAGTGTCCACCCACATGAATGTGGAAGAGGTGGGGGCAGCACCATGGCTGGGCGCATGGCCCCTTGGGTGCCCCCTCTCCCTATAAAAGGAGCCCCCTCCCTCTGTCTCACTCACACCTCCTCGTGAAGGATCTCTCTCCCCCTCTAGAATTTATTCCCCATGGTCTCGGACTAGCGAGATACATGTTCCCGGTGGATTTTCGGCAAGAAAGAGTTGTGCTTCCGCTGCATCGCTGGAGCGAGGAGGCGGAGGTTGCTCGGTGCCTCGAACGTGTGTGCGAGCACGGATGCGCTGCTGTTTTGCGGCGCTAGGACTTCCTCTTGATCTTGAGATCGGCAAGATATCGTCTACATCAACCACGAGTTTGGACTCGTTAAGCTTTGTCGGTCTTCAAGGGTATGTTCTCTATGGATATACATCCGCCCGTTGTTTGTATCTAGTAGATAGATCTTGGTATATAGTTGTTCCCATCGTAGGAAATTTTTTGTTTTCTATGCTGCGAACCCTACAAAGATAATCTAGGAGTTGAAAGAATTATTTCAGAAACCATCATGTATGGAAGATATTGCGATATCTGAAATGATGTTTTGGTTACAACATGATAGAGTATAATATGGCAAAGTTTATGTTCTCATATTTGATGAGAATTTACAAAAGGTTGGAGACACTAGTTGTCCTGATCCCCCAAAAGGTTTTGGAGAGCAACATTATACTCGTGAGTCACCGTTATAAGCTAAAAGTAGCTTGATCATGGATAATTCCATGATAAGGGTGAATATTTGATGTAGGTAAAATGTTTACTACACCAAGAGATTACTAAAGAAAGGAATTTGAAAGAACACCAAACATTTGATGATGGTGATCTACTTCAAAGTGCAAGTCCAAAGACTTTGGTATTTTACTATACAGGCTTTGGACTATGTGTCATGTATATGGCTCCACTATTGATATTGATAGATTCTTTCAAACAGAAAATAAATACTGAAAGAGAATCTCATAAATATATGGCAGAAAAGAAAAGACTAGAATGGTTCAGTTTAGGTATATAAAGGATATACATGTTATGGCTGTATTCTTTGCTTGTTAAATAATGTGGTTCTTAAAGATTGGATACTGAATTTGTTAGTATGAATCGTCATACGAAACAATAGAATTCATGAACTACAATGGCCTAAGTAACTAGCAAAAGAATATGTGATGATGTTCATCGAGAACAAATAAAGGGTTATTGTGTTGCTCGTTAAACATCAAAGCATGCCTTCAAGATTTGTTTTGTCGGGTATTATGAGAACAAAAAGGGTTATTCAAATAATTGCCGTAATCCATAAAAGATGAATGATTTACAAATCTCGTTGGAGAAATCACATCCATAAAACTAGTGCTAAAAATGCCGAAAGACAAATTGATTAAAAGATCACTTAGGAAGTGACATCACCATTTAAATTATATTGGAAAGAAAATACCAAGAAACTCCATATGGATGGAATTTTGGAGTCTTTTGATTTTTGATCAAATGACGCTTGTGAAACTTTCCTAGAGATAATTAAAACTTCGTTCATAGGCCAAAAGGGAACGAATGACTAGCTTATTGGAACTTGTACATATTGTTGTATGAAGTCCATTATGTGTAGTCAAGAGCGATGAATTTCAACTTCATATACTTCCTCCAAAAAAATTGAGTGAATATATGAATATTTACTTAATAAGTATGAAGTATGAAACATTTGAAAAGTTCAAAGACTTTCAAGATGAAGTGTAAAATCATTGTAACAAGAATATAAATAGTTTATCATAAGATCATAAATGAAGATATTTAAGTTACACGTTTAGCATAATACCTAAGATTTAAGGAATCGTTCCGTGGATTTGCATTTCCTGAAGCACCATAATAGTATGGAGCGTTCGAGATATGTAATTAAACCTTGTTTGACATGGTAAGATCAAAGTTGTAATTCATAAAATTGCCATTATATTTTAACGATTAAAAGCTTTAGAGACTACCGTTTTTCCACTGAAAAGAGCTCCATCATAATCCGTTGAAATGACACCATATAAAATTATGGCTTGGGATAAAACCCAAGTTGTCCTTTCTTAAACATTGGTATGCTATGCATAAGAAAGATGTTTGCAACCAAGGTTGGACGAACCTGCCTTTGTATGTTATTTCGAATAACTGTTAAGTATTCCTCCGTAACATTGGAGACAAAAGTGTTTGTCACTTAGAACGTCAAGTTTCTTTGAGAAGGAATTTTTCGTGAAAAGATAAGTGAGAGGACAATAGAACTTTGATAAGGTTAAAAGAATCTTAGCTATGTGTGCAAAGTTGCGCAGCGCCGAAAAGTGTTCCGGAGGCAGCAACAATGCTCATGGCTCACGTGCCTCAAAGGTTGTGGTTACGGTGGTCAAAGTTTCTATTGAACCAAGTAGGTCGAGTAAACAATCAAGTACAAAGATTTGAGGGTTGAATCATTATTTGAGAATAATGAACGGACTACATGCAAAGAAGCAATGATGGGCCCTAACTCCGTAAAATGGCTTGAAGCCATAAAATCCGTGATAGTTCCATACCCTCTGGAAAGGTGTGCGACCTTACAGTCGTTTTTGGATCTATAAAGAAATAGACATGGATGTTTTCACATCTATGAAATAGTTGACATGTTGGGAAAGAGTTCACAACTGTAGGGTTCGCAGCATAGAAAACAAAAATTTTCCTACGATGGGAACAACTATGTACCAAGATCTATCTACTAGATACAAACAACAGGCAGATGTATATCCGTAGAGAACATACCCTTGAAGACCGACAAAGCTTAACGAGTCCAAACTCGTGGTTGATGTAGACGATATCTTGCCGATCTCAAGATCGAGAGGAAGTCCTAGCGCCGCAAAACAGCAGCATCGATCCGCACACACGTTCGAGGCACCGAGCAACCTCCGCCTCCTCGCTCCAGCATGCAGCGGAAGCACAACTCTTTCTTGAAAATCCACGGGAACATGTCTCGCTAGTCCAAGACCATGGGAATAAATTCTAGAGGAGAGAGATCCTTCACGAGGAGGTGTGAGTGAGAGAGAGGGAGGGCTCCTTTATAGGGAGAGGGGGCACCCAAGGGGCCATGCGCCCAGCCATGGGTATTCCCCCACCTCTTCCACATTCATGTGGGTGGACACTCCACTCACTCAAATGCCTTTCAATTCCCTCCACTCAAAAACCCACTCAAAATCCCATTAAATTTCCACCAAATTTAATGCAAACTCTCATTAAATAAAACTCCTTTTATTTATTCAGAATTTTATCAATTAATTTAATGACAAACATTCACATATAACCCCTTGCTAGTATTTCATTTCACATGCAGAAACACTTTCTGCAATTTCACCCGAAAACCCGTTTCGGTATCTAGTGAAATAAATTCCTGCGCTTGTTATTCTTTTCGGCATGAAACTTTTGCTCCAAATGGATGTCGGTGTCTCTTAAGTGTGTCACCCTACGGTTCGCGAATAATGCGGACATGATCGAGACCCCTCTCAAATCAATAATCGAGCGGGATCTCGAGACCCATATTGACTCCCACATTCAACGATGACTTTCTTGTGATCGCCGTAACCTTTTACGCTAGTATCTTAATCCCTTTGTTTCGCGATATATTACATGTCCGAGATTCGATCATCGCTATCTCCATACCTAGTTTGATCTCGCTACACATGCACTCTTTTCTCGTTCGTGATATAACATTCTAGTGATCAAATCACTTGCTTGCAAGCTAATCAATGTGATATCACCGAGGGCCGAGCATATCTATCCGTCATCGGGATGAAAAATTCCTCTCGATCCATGGGCCTCAACATAACACTTTAGTAGTTCTGAATCCATCTTTATAATCACCCAGTTATGGTGTGACGTTTGATGTTATCAAGAAACTCTTCCGGTGTTAGTGATTGACATGATCTCATGGTCTAAGGATTAGGATCACTTCGTAAGTTGTTATAGCAATATAAACTCAATGACTTTTATCGTAATGCTATACTTCGGATGAATGTTCATCACACCATTACACTAATGTTGTGACCTCGTTATTAACAACATCCAATGTCCATGATCAGGAAACCTTTGATCATCTTGTTAATCAACGAGCTAGTTTATAAGAGAGGCATAACTAGGAACTTCCTTTTTGTTTATTAAACACACATGTATTAACGTTTCCGTATTAATACAATTATAGCATGTAAAATAAACATTTATCATAAATAAGGAATACGATAATAACCACTTTATTATTGCCTCTCGGGCATATTCCCTTCAGTTCCCACTTGCACTAGAGACAATAATCTAGTTTGAAAATTTGCGTATTGAACACCTATGGCTTTCTGGTGTTCCATATACACAATTGCAAGTGGTTAACATAATCTACGGATCTGACGCTTTCAGGTCCATGTGTATTTGTATGTCTTTGCGTCTCCACGCATCAGTCATTCTCCAATGAGATGGCATTGTATAAATTTGGTCTTTTGGTGAGACCATTAGTTCCTTGGGGTTAAATCATGTCGATACTATTGTCATACAATATATCTTTAGTGTTAGCCCGTTGCGAACCACACCTTAGTTTGATAACAAACTACTTGACTGTAACATCCCAAAAAAATCATGGTTTCAAAACTCATTTCAATCATATATGCATCTCATTCATTCATTTAGGGTTTATCAAAAATCACCTAGAAACAGAAGTTGAGTCTATGATTTCATGTGGACATTTGATTCCAAGATGACCATCACACTTTGAAATTTGGAAGCTTAAGTACTTGTTTATTTGACTCCATTGTTGGAATGATTGTGTGAAACTATACCATGATTCAAAACTTAGAAGTGATTCAAAACCCTAAATGCAAATAATTACAACTATAAAAATCTCTGCTCATTTTGAAGACCAAGCATAACCAAACCCTACAAAGTAACCACTTGGTTAAATAACGCATTTGAAACCACAGAACCTACAAGGATCCCCAAACTTGTTTGAATTCAAAAGGATTTGAAAACATATCAAAATCAATTCAAAATAGAAAGTAAAAAAAAGGGCAAAGAAATGGAAAGGCCAAGCGGCAGATCTGCCCAAGAACCAAACCAGCCCGAGAAGCCCACCCGGCATTTCTTTCCTCCTCTCACGCACGGACGCACGCCTTGAACCGCTGACCGGACCCCACGAAAACCTGCGCATATCAGCGACAAGTGGGCCAACCCCTGACGTCGTCTCCACCCTTGACCCATTCATTCCTCAAATCAAGCGGGCGTTTGGTCTTGATTCGCGGCATCAATTCGAGTTATTGGCTCGATGATTCTCGCTCATGCAAGCTATAAGAAACCCCTCTCCCTCTCTCTTTTCCCCAAAACCCGACCTTTGAACGCCCCCAGTGCCGCATTTCTCTGCAACCCCGCGCCTCCGACGATTGCGCCAGCAAATTCCGGTGAGTATGTCAGGCTCCCTCGCCTCTCATTCACACCATCTTGTTCGTGAACTCATCGCATCTTGACACTCGCCGTTTGCTTCGCATGATCCCTAGCCTTGGCGTCAACAACTCCGCCACCGTCTCCTGCAGAACTCGGCCCCCCCCTTCGTAGCCACCGCCCTTGATCTCGACACGCCTGAATCCACTTCGTTTTCGCGTCGATAGTACCCTGTTTTGACTTAGGCGACGAGGAACCTCGCCAACGTCGACAATGGCCAAGTGGCAGCGTTCGCAAACTCCGTGAGCAATTCGATAAGTTTTGAGCCCCGCCTTCTTATTCACCCAAGCATGTTCGTAGTTGTCCTGCATCCTCTAAACCCATCGATTCGTGCTTAGCGACGCAGCGGCGGCAACTCCGACAACCCTCGCTGACGCCGCGACGAAACTCGACGAGGTCGAGCCCATCTCCGGCGCCTTGAGCACGAGTACCACGTCGAGCTTGACGCCTTCCACGGATCTGGTAAGCGCATCCTTGCATCCTAGAACGGCCGGGCGCCGCACCGTGAAACAGAACCGCCGCCGGTCGAACACCGCGCCGCCCATTTCTGGTTGATAGATTGTAGCCGTTAGATCTTGATCCCACAGCGTGAAAGCAGATCACTTAACGAGCGGCGCATTGTTAGTTAGATCCAAGCGCACGGAGGCGATCGGTCTTGACATGCAGGCGAATGAAAACATGACGCGTGGCTAGGTTTAGTTTAAAACAGAAATTAAAACCAGATTTAGATTCAAACTTCAAATGCTTATAACTTTTGAATGCCACGTTGGATTTTTGCAAACTTTATATCGTTGAACTCAGCAAGACAAGGCCTATCAGAATATACCTTTGGATTAGCATATAGTAACAGTTAAAATGATTTTTATTGTGAAACATGTTTAGGGCTATTTTAGATATAGTTTTATTCTTGTAGTTATTTTTTGGGCCAAATAAATGTAGTTGGCAATTTTGAGCCTTGTTAAGTTCTGTGCTCATGAACATACTTGGTATAATTTTCAAAATCACCATTTAGTAAATTCTTGCATGCATGCATTCATATTATTTTGATTGTATTTATATTGTGTGTAATTGTGTGCTATTGTCTCTTGTGTAGATTTTGATAGTGATTGTGATTGTGAGGAGTGCTACTCCCACTACCAAGGCAAGTGATATTTTCATGAATTTCCTATCCTAAGTTTTATACTTGCATTAGATATTTTGCTAAGGTAAATGCATGATATTTTGCTTAGTGCAAGATGGGAAATCCCAAGTAGAGTGAAGTAGTGGAATTGCTAGGGAAATTTTTCTAAGTTAAGATACCATACTTTGCTTAGCCTAGCTTATAGAAAACAAGGGTGATGAACATCTATATGGTTTATGATAAAAATATTCTAAGTCAAGAGACTTGTATTTTCTTAATAAAACAACTAAGTCAAATAAACCTCCTGGGTGGAATGGATTGATTGGGTTATGTTGAGTGGTTACACAAGGCCATGGACTTGGGTTGTGTATCTCACTTGTGGTATGCCACCCAGGCACAAAGGGATTTGGAGGCCAAGTGTTGAGAAAGCTTACAGTGCAACCACTTGGCAATATGGGCTCTGCCATGATCATATAGGTTGCCAGAACTTAGTCAATTTGGACAGAGGGTGGTAGTTGGGTTGATAGGTTGGAGCGCGTCCATTTTGACTAAGGAAAAGCTTCTGAAAGGTCCTGTCTTGGGAAACCAAGTCTGGTGGGGAAAGTGCACAACCTCTGCAGATGGAAAACCTAAGTACTTAGCCTTGTCCAAGGAAATGGACACTTGAGCATCAAGACATGGAAGCCACAAGAATCTCATCACTCCAACTTCTAAACTAAAAACTTGTGGGTGAACAAGGGTGAAGGACCTCAATATCTATTGATGGTTTCCTTGGGAATGTTTTGACAAAGAAAACTTAGCAATTTCAACTAATAAGTAAAACTTAATTTTGAGCAAAGCAAGCCAAGCTACACTAGCCAAATGCATATAGACTATAGACCACTTAAAATATACTAGGTATCACTTGCCAATACTATTCCAAAGTATTGACCCTCTGGCTGTAACTTGTGATGTTGCAGGTTACTCCGATGATGAGTAGGAGTCATGAGTCTACACTCAACATGATTGCCTGTGGCACATGAAGATGAAGACTTGTGTTTATTTACTTATTCCTAAAAACTCATGTATTAGGCCTATGGCCCTGAGTTGTAAAAAGACTATGTTTATCTCTCGAATGAATGTAATAAACGACCTTTGTATCTGTGTACTTCATCTTAAGCATGGATGCTAGTATTGATCCGAGGACTAGCATTGCAATCACAGGATCCTATCCTTTATAAAGGAGGGTTTAAGATGGTATCGAGCATGTGTTGCCTGTAGGATTATGACCCTAGGATTGGAAAAAAAAAAAAAACCACTAAGGAAAAGTTTTTCAACTACTTCTACACTTGTCTATTCTTCTCGTAAAACTTTTCTAATCTCTTTCAACTTCCTTTGTAGATGAACTCCATCAACTAAGGCTGTGAAGAAAGGACCACTCATGACCATGACCTTGGAATGTGAAACCAGTTTCCCAATATTCTCAAGGACCTCATGGAAGCTATGGATGCACATGGTGAAGCCGTGTACAAGGGCTTTCCGGTGATGGATGAAGGAGTGGAGTATTGGTGGGTACAACTTCACTTGTACAAAAACAAGGAAGACAACCACAAAGAAAGAGGATTCTGCATGTACACCAATACCACAATGCACACCACATTCTTTGAGTCACCAGGATGCGGCTTGGAGGACTATCAAGGAACTTAGTGCTAGAGTCAAGTGCAGAATGCTCAACCTCCAAAAGGACTTAGAGAAAGAGAAGGAACTTACTCAAGAATTGGAAGACAACAACCAAGAAATAAGGGGAGATGTTATTGACTTAGTGATAGAGTCAAGGGAACAAGATTGGTGGATTGCCTCTAGGAACATTGTGTTCAATAATAGGTCCCGTGAGATTGGACTGTAATGACCTTTCGTTAGTTGGACCACCACTTATCACCTTATTTTCAAAAGATATTTAAATAAGTATGGACCTTGAATGATGTAATGAATTCATGTATGCATGGCTTGTGTGACAATTATGTTTCATGGATATGTATGAATGATGTCATGGTTTATCTTGAATTGCTTTGTTCTAACTTTTTAATCTTATAAATAGATGCCTGTTGCCATCAGCACCGTTGAGGAGTTTCGAGTTACTCGTTTTGGTCCCCGTATCGTTGAGCTTACCACTCTGCTTGACCTCCCTCTTCCCACCATTACGGTGTACCCACTCACCAAGTTCGAGAGGAAGGACCTCAGGGCTTCAAGGTGACCCAGGGGCCTTGAGCCCACTACAGAGGCCATCGTCTTCAAGTTGATGCACGATGACAGGGAGAGAGGCATGGAGGTAGTCATGCAGGACCTGATAGGACGACTGTTAGGCCGTCACTCCAGACAGGTTAGGGGTACTCACTTTCACGTCTTCGGTAGACGCGATGATGACGGAGAGTCCATCGACTTTGAGGACGACTCGAGGAGCGCCGCGGAGCCGATACGTCTTTATCTTCAGGACTTGGAGACTCTTCTCGAACGTAGAATCGCAGACGAACGAGCGTCATGCTAGGCAATGACGAAGCTTGGTGCAACAGCGAGAAGGACAAGCTTTTGCGCAGGATGAGATGATCAAGGAGATGGAGACAAAATTTGAGACCCAGGACCGCAGATTCAAGAGTCAAGAGAAACGCGTCCAGGATAGGAACAAGAGAATCCGGGACATGACAGAGGAGCTGAAGTCTAAGGACTTCGAGCTTGAGCAGCAGCAGATGGTGATTGAGAGGCTTCGTTCCCAGAAGAGGGCTCTCAAGGCCAAGGTCGATTCCTTGACTACTACAATTGAGGAGAACAAGACCGCGATGGAGAACGCAGGTCTTACCTTCGTCGAGGAGGAGATTGACGTTGATGAGTAGACATGATCACTCGTTTATCTTGTTATTCATACTTGTTTTGTGAACTCGTTTTGGACCATCCGACATGTGGATGGCTTGCCACTTGTGTGTAACACTTCATGAACTTGTTATGTGGTTGTTGAACTTTATTTTCTTGTGTTGCTTATTATGTGCTTGTTTATGTTGTACTGTGCATAAAACATCTATGGGTATCTCATTCTTATCTATGTGAATAAACCACAGATGCCTCCCCGTCGCGCAAACCCCAACCCCAACAACATCACCCCAGAAATGCAACAAATGATGAATGCGCAAACACAGCTTATGCAAATGATGACAACGTTCATCCAAAACCAGAATAACAACAACAACAACAACAATGACCCCAACAACAACAACAACAACAACAACAACAACAACAATAACAACAACAACAACCCTCCGGGTTTCGATATGCTCACCAGATTTTTGCGTCTGAGGCCAGCAAAGTTTTTGAACAATCACCCCATGGCAGCCAATGACTGGTTGCGCCTGTGAACAAAGACTTGGTGATGAGGCTGCACCGATGCTGAAAAAAAGTTCGCGGCACATCATTGGAAGGACCGGCCGCCACATGGTGGGATAACTTCCAAATCACCACTCCCATTGATGAAGTGACATGGGACATATTTGAGGATGGGTTTCGCACGCTCATATCTCGTCGGGATAATGAGTCCGAAAAGAAGGAGTTTCACAACTTGAAGCAGCGCCATCGCGGTGTGGCGAATATGTAGAAGAATTCAACAATCTGGCGCTATGCACCGGACGAAGTTGATCGATGCCAAGAGAAAGGAAAAGTTCTTGGAAGGCACGAATGATGAACTGAACCTACAGTTATCAAGAGCATATGTTCCAACTTATCGTCTCTGTGTGACAAGGCTGCTATTTTGGAGAGTAAAAGGAAACAAGTCGAGTAGGAAAGGAAACACTCCGACAAACACAGTCGGGATCGTCTCACAAGCGGTCCCATTATGATGACATGGCAGCTCGGATCCCATAAACATGGGAAGTTCAACAAGCACCACAACCACAACCGTCATGACAAACATCGTAGTCATGACAATGATAAATACAAGAACCACAAGGGTGGACATAAGAGCCACCACGGTGGAAATGGTAGTGGAGGTGGAGGTCGATGTCAAAAGGACCTCGGTCGGGTTGAGTGCTACAAATGCAAGAAGCTGGGCATTATGCTAATGAGTGCCCTGAAAAGAAAGTTGAAGGACCCAACAAGCCAAATCCATTTCGGAAAGGACAGGTTAACCACATCAATGTGGAGGAGGTCTATGAAGAACCGATGCGTGGTGGTAAGTTCGGACTCAATGCAATTTCAGCATTTGTACTCTTTGATCTTGGTGCATCTCATTCATTCATATCAAAGGCATTTGTGGATAGAAATGGGTTTGCATCAGAAAACATTGGGTGTCCAATAAAGGTTAGTTCTCCAGGGGGAGACATGGTAGCAAGCCTTGGATGCCGAGATCTTATCATAGAGTTTGGTAAACATAAGTTTCGATGAAGTCGATAATCCTAGATTCCCAAGGGTTGGATGTAATATTGGGAATGGATTGGATGGCTAGGTATGAGGAGTATTAGATTGTGCCAATCGTACAGTTACACTCACAACCCCCGAAGGAAAAAGAATAAAGTTTAAGTCAAACTTTGAATTCAAAGGAAGTAAGCTAAATTCTCTTAAGGGGGTTAGCATGGACAAAGTGCCAATTGTGTGTGAGTATCCGGATGTATTCCCTGAGGAATTACCAGGAATGCCACCAGATAGAGATGTGGAGTTTCTTATAGATTTGGTACCAGGTTCTGGACCAATAGCTAAGAGACCATATAAAATGTCAGTGGATGAACTGAAAGAACTCAAGAAACAACTAGGAGAGAACAGTTACAGAAAGGGTTTATACAACCAAGTTCTTCATCTTGGGGAGCCCCAGTTTTATTCGTAGAGAAGAAAGATAGAACCCAAAGATTATGTATTGACTACCGTTCTCTCAACGAGGTTACAATCAAGAACAAGTATCCTTTGCCAAGAATCAATGACTTATTTGATCAGCTAGAAGGAGCATGTGTATTCTCGAAGATTGATCTTCGGTCAGGTTATTTTCAACTCAAGATACGAGAGCAAGACATACCAAAACAGCATTCACCACAAGGTATGGATTGTATGAGTATACTGTGATGCCTTTTGGATTAACCAACGCTCCAGCATACTTCATGAATATGATGAACAAGGTATTCATGGAGTTCCTTGACAAGTTCGTTGTCGTTTTCATCGACGACATCTTAGTCTACTCCAAGAGCAAGGACGAGCATGAAAGACACTTACGCTTGATACTTGAGAAACTGAGGGAACATAAACTATATGCCAAATTCAGCAAGTGTGAGTTTTGGTTAGAGAAGGTTGGTTTTCTTGGTCATGTGATGACAAAAGATGGTGGCGATTGATCCTGCTAAGGTTTCAAATTGTGACAGATTGGGAATCACCTAAAATGTGAAAGAAGTTCGTAGTTTCCTTGGCTTAGCAGGTTACTACAGAAGGTTCATTGAGAATTTCTCAAAAGTTGCTAAGCCTATGACGAATTACTAAAGAAAGACAAGAAGTTTGCTTGGTGCGAAGGTTTGAAGTCGAGTTCAAGAATTGAAGAAGAGACTTGTAACACCAGTTCTATGTCTAGATTTGGAAAAGGATTTCCAAGTGTATTGTGATGCTTCTCATCAAGGCTTGGGTCTTTGTACTTATGCAAGATGGTAGAGTCGTAGCTTATGCTTGAGACAACTCAAAACTCATGAAGTAAACTACCCTACTCATGATTTGGAGTTAGCCTCATGTTCATGCACTCAAAACATGGAGACATTACCTGTTAGGTAAACGGTGTGAAGTATTCACCGATCATAAGAGTTTGAAATATATCTTCACCCAGAAGGAGATCAACATGAGACAAAGAAGATGGCTAGAACTTATCAAGGATTATGACTTAAGTTTGCAATACCACCCCGGTAAAGCAAATGTGGTAGCCGATGCTTTAAGTCGTAAGACGTTTGTAAATGGTCTTACCAAAGGAGAACTGCCAGAAGACCTCTGTAAACAATTCAAGGAACTCAGATTAGAGATTGTACCAGAAGGGCATCTCATGTCTTTGGATGTCCAACCTACTCTTTTGGACAAGATCCGAGAAGTTCAAAAGACTGACGAAGAAATTGAAAAGATTAAAGTAAACATTGGTCTAGGGAAAGCCAAGAGTTTCCATGTTGACGAACAGGGTACATTATGGCACGGAAAACGTATATGTGTTCCACAAGACCCTGAGTTGCGAAAACTGATCTTACAAGAAGGTCACAACTCTCCATATTCTATTCATCCGGGAAACACCAAGATGTACATGGATATGAAAGAAAGATTTTGGTGGAACAATCTCAAAAGGACATAGCCGAACATATCGCTTTGTGTGATGTATGTAGCGAGTCAAAGCGAGCACCGAAACCAGTGCTTCAACCATTGCCTATTCCTGAATGGAAGTGGGAAAATATCGGTATGGATTTCATTACCGGATTACCAAGGACTAGATCGGGATACGATTCCATATGGGTAGTAGTGGATCGTCTAACCAAAGTGGCTCATTTTATACCCGTGAAGACAACTTATACAAGTGCCAAGTTAGCAAAAATTTACATGAGCAGGATTGTATGCCTTCACGGTGTGCCAAAGAGTATTGTGTCAGATAGGGGAACCCAGTTCACATCTCACTTTTGGAGACAACTTCATGAATCCTTAGGAACGAGATTGGAGTTTAGTACTGCTTTTCATCCTCAAACGGATGGACAAACGGAAAGAACCAACCAAATTCTTGAAGACATGTTGAGAGCTTGTGCTCTAGATTATGGAGCAAGTTGGGATGAAAGTTTGCCTTACGCGGAGTTCTCTTACAATAACAGCCATCAATCAAGTATTGGAATGGCACCGTTTGAGTTACTCTACGGAAGGAAGTGTACCACCCATTGTTATGGAATGGTGTGGGAGAAAGAAGTTTATTTGGACCTGATCTTATCAAGGACGCCAAGAAAAGTTAAATTGGTTAAGGACAGGTTGAAGATAGCACAATCCCGATGAAAAGCTACGCGGATTCTAAGCGTGAAGTCACCTGAAGTTGGGGATAGAGCCTATCTCGGTATCCCACTCCGTGGAGTGAAAAGATTTGGAGTCAAAGGAAAGTTGGCACCAAGATACGTCGGGCCATTCAAGATTCTAAGTCGTAAGGGAGAAGTTGCATATGAAGTGGAATTACGTAATCTCTATCGTGATCCATAACGTATTTCATGTGAGTCGACTTAAAAGTGTCACCCGAAATGGAAGAGTCTTCTTTAAAGGATACCATACCTTTGGAGGAAGTTCAACTAGAAAGTGATCTCACTTATGAGGAAAAACCTGTCAAAATTCTAGAGACACAAGAAAGAGTCACCAGGACCAAGACTATCAAGTTTTGTAAAGTGCAATGGAACCATCACTCTGAAGAGGAAGCAACATGGGAAAGAGAAGATGATCTTCGAAAGGATCACCCTCACCTATTTGCTAGCCAAACCGAATCTCGAGGGCGAGATTCATCTTAAGGGGGTTAGATTTGTAACATCCCAAAAAAATCATGGTTTCAAAACTCATTTCAATCATATATGCATCTCATTCATTCATTTAGGGTTTATCAAAAATCACCTAGAAACAGAAGTTGAGTCTATGATTTCATGTGGACATTTGATTCCAAGATGACCATCACACTTTGAAATTTGGAAGCTTAAGTACTTGTTTATTTGACTCCATTGTTGGAATGATTGTGTGAAACTATACCATGATTCAAAACTTAGAAGTGATTCAAAACCCTAAATGCAAATAATTACAACTATAGCAAAATCTGTTCATTTTGAAGACCAAGCATAACCAAACCCTACAAAGTAACCACTTGGTTAAATAACGCATTTGAAACCACAGAACCCTACAAGGATCCCCAAACTTGTTTGAATTCAAAAGGATTTGAAAACATATCAAAATCAATTCGAAAAATAGAAAAGAAAAAGGCAAAAGAAAAGGCCAAGCGGCGGGATCGCCCAAAGAACCAAACCAAGATAAGCCCACGGGCATTTCTTTCCTCCTCTCTCACGCCGCACGCACTTGAACCGCTGACCGCGGACCCCACGAAAACCTGCATATCAGCGACAAGTGGGCCAACCTGACGTCGTCTCCACCACGACCCATTCATTCCTCAAATCAAGCGGGCGTTTGGTCTTGATTCGCGGCATCAATTCGAGTTATTGGCTCAGTGATTCTCGCTTCGGGCAAGCTATAAACCCCTCTCCCTCTCTTTTCCCCAAAACCCCGAGCAACGCCCCAGTGCAGCGCATTTCTCTGCAACCCGCCGCCTCCGGCGATTGCGCCAGCAAATTCCGTGAGTATCGAGCCCCTCCTCTCATTCACACCATCTTGTTCATGAACTCATCGCATCTTCGACACTCGCCGTTTGCTTTCGCATGATCCCTAGCCTTGGCAACGTCAACAACTGGCCGCCACCGTCTCCTGCAAGAACTCCGGCGACCCCCCTTCGTAAGTAGCCACCGCCCCTTGATCTCTGACTGATACGCCCTGAATCCACTTCGTTTTGCGCGTCTGATAGTACCCCTGTTTTGACTTAGGGCGAGGAACCTCGCCAACGTCGACAATGGCCGTGGCGAACAGCGTTCGCAAACTCCGGCGAGCAATTCCGAAGTTTTGGCGCCCCGCCTTCTTATTCACCCAAGCATGTTCGTAGTTGTCCTGCGCATCCTCTAAACCCATCGATTCGTGCTCGAGCGGCGCAGCGGCAAGAACTCGACAACCCTCGCGCGACGCCGAAACTCCGACGAGGTCGAGCCCATCTCCGGCGCCTTCGCGAGCAGTACCACGTCGAGCTTCACGCCTTCACGGATCTGGTAAGCGCATCCTTGCATCCTAGAACGGCCCGAGCGCCGCACCACCGTAAACGCAGCCGCCGCGGTCGAACACCGCCAGGCCGCCCATTTCGGTTGATAGATTGTAGCCGTTAGATCTTGATCCAGCGTGAAACAGATCACTTAACGAAGGGGTAAGGACGATCTGAGCCGCATTGTTAGTTAGATCAACGGCCGGAGAGACGATCCGTGCGAACTGCATGCGAAATGAAAACATGACGTGGCTAGGTTTAGTTTAAAAGCAGAAATTAAAACCAGATTTAGGTTCAAACTTCAAATGCTTATAACTTTTGAATGCCACGTTGGATTTTTGCAAACTTTATATCGTTGAACTCAGCAAGACAAGGCCTATCAGAATATACCCTTGGATTAGCATATAGTAACAGTTAAAAATGATTTTTATTGTGAAACATGTTTAGGACTATTTTAGATATAGTTTTATTCTTGTAGTTATTTTTTGGGCCAAATAAATGTAGATGGCAACTTTGAGCCTTGTTAAGTTTCTGTGCTCATGAACATACTTGGTATAATTTTTTTCAAAAAAATCACCATTTAGTAAATTCTTGCATGCATGCATTCATATTATTTTGATTGTATTTATATTGTGTGTAATTGTGCTATTGTCTCTTGTGTAGATTTTGATAGTGATTGTGATTGTGAGGAGTGCTACTCTCCCACTACCAAGGCAAGTGATATTTTCATGAATTTCCTATCCTAAGTTTTATACTTGCATTAGATATTTTGCTAAGGTAAATGCATGATATTTTGCTTAGTGCAAGATGGGAAATCCCAAGTAGAGTGAAGTAGTGGAATTGCTAGGGAAAATTTTCTAAGTTAAGATACCATACTTTGCTTAGCCTAGCTTATAGAAAACAAGGGTGATGAACATCTATATGGTTTATGATAAAAATATTCTAAGTCAAGAGACTTGTATTTTCTTAATAAAACAACTAAGTCAAATAAACCTCCAGGTGGAATGGATTGATTGGGTTATGTTGAGTGGTTACACAAGGCCATGGACTTGGGTTGTGTATCTCACTTGTGGTATGCCACCCAGGCACAAAGGGATTTGGAGGCCAAGTGTTGAGAAAGCTTACAGTGCAACCACTTGGCAATATGGGCTCTGCCATGATCATATAGGTTGCCAGAACTTAGTCAATTTGGACAGAGGGTGGTAGTTGGGTTGATAGGTTGGAGCGCGTCCATTTTGACTAAGGAAAAGCTTCTGAAAGGTCCTGTCTTGGGAAACCAAGTCTGGTGGGGAAAGTGCACAACCTCTGCAGATGGAAAACCTAAGTACTTAGCCTTGTCCAAGGAAATGGACACTTGAGCATCAAGACATGGAAGCCACAAGAATCTCATCACTCCAACTTCTAAACTAAAAACTTGTGGGTGAACAAGGGTGAAGGACCTCAATATCTATTGATGGTTTCCTTGGGAATGTTTTGACAAAGAAAACTTAGCAATTTCAACTAATAAGTAAAACTTAATTTTGAGCAAAGCAAGCCAAGCTACACTAGCCAAATGCATATAGACTATAGACCACTTAAAATATACTAAGGTATCACTTGCCAATACTATTCCAAAGTATTGACCCTCGTGCTGTAACTTGTGATGTTGCAGGTTACTCCGATGATGAGTAGGAGTCATGAGTCTACACTCAACATGATTGCCTGTGGCACATGAAGATGAAGACTTGTGTTTATTTACTTATTCCTAAAAACTCATGTATTAGGCCTATGGCCCTGAGTTGTAAAAGACTATGTTTATCTCTGGAATGAATGTAATAAACGACCTTTGTATCTGTGTACTTCATCTTAAACTGTGGATGCTAGTATTGATCCAGGGACTAGCATTGCAATCACAGGGATCCTATCCTTTATAAAGGAGGGGTTTAACATTGACACAAATGCCCTCCTTTGCTGCTACTATAGCAGTCATATACTTAGCCTTTTATTGTAGTATTCTTCACAATGTCTTAACTTTGGAACTCTTCCAAATCCATCATGGAAACTCCTTTCCATTACATTGTGCCACCCATAGTTTAAATTGAGATAAACTTAATTTGTATCTTGTGACAAAACTAGTATCAATGTAACGCTTTACAATGAACTATTTGTAATTGTTTGTCACCTCTACACAAATATATTCTTAGTTCTTCCAAAAGATCATAAGAATTTCCTTACTATTGTCCAATGATCATTTTATGATTCATTCTGGTATATGCTCATAACACTTAGAGCATAGGACATATCTGGATGTGTATATATCATGGTATGATTAATCAAATCATTCTTGTGATTTTACTCATCAAGTGTCAAAGCACTTGAATCTTGTTTCACTTATCAAGTGTTGATACACTTGAATCTTGATTCAACTCCTTTCCATGCGACGAGAACTGTTTCTTGTCATTTCTATATTGAACTCTTTCAATATCTCATATATGTACGTTTGGCACAACCATATTGGCGTCACAGTCTATCCACTATAGACATTCATGCTAAATATTCGGGTTTTGCCTAAGTATTTCATCGAAATGAAATTCTTAACCTTTGTCAATAAAATTACATCATTTCTAATCAACAAGATGTCGTCCACATAATGTATTAGAAATATGTCTCAGCGCTCCCACTTAATTTCTTGCAATTGCAAGCATCTTCATCGTCTCCAGATGAAAACTCTTTTTCATCACGGTGAAGATTCCAACTCCGCGAAGCTTACTTCAACCATTGAAGTTTGCATGCCCTTTTTAGCATCCTTTGAATTAACAAAACCCTTTGGTTCGTGTCATGTACACGTCCTAGGTAACCATTCTATTAGAAGAACTTTGTTTTGTTTATTCATCTACCATATAACAAATTATATGTAGTGGTTGCTACTTTAATCCGTCCAGACTAAATATCGCTATGAAAGATCAAATCTTGTCATAGTCAACTCCTTGAACATTGTCGTAAAATACTTTACGACATGTCGACTATTTCATAGATGTGAAACATCCATGTCTGTTTTCTTATAGACCCAAATACGACAGATAGGTTTTTACTCCTTTCCGGAGGGTCTTCCAAGTTCAAAACTTGATTTCTCGTGTATGGAACTATCACGGATTTTATGGCTTCAAGCCATTTGACGGAGTCAGGGACCATCATCACTTATTTGCATATATTCGGTTCATCATTGTCAAACAATAATGATTTACTCTCAAATCTTAGTATTTGATTGTTTATTCGACCGACTTGGTTCAATAATAACTTAGATCTCCGTGACCACAACCTTTGAGGCACATAAGCTATGAGCATTATGGCAGCCTCCGGAACGATTTCCGGCGCTGCGCAACTTAGCACATTTAGCTAAGGTTCGTTAACCTTATCAAAGTTCTATTGTCCTCCCACTTAACTTTTTGCGAAAAATTCCTTTTTCAAGAAACTTCACATTTGAAGCGACAAACCCTTTTTGTCCTTGGTGTTATGGAGGAATAACCAATTGTTATTCGAAATAACCTACAAAGACATGCTCATCCGACTTCGGTTGTAAACATCTTACTTATGTTTAGCATACCAAAATTTAAGAAATGACAACTTGGGTTTTACCCCAAACCATAAATTCCATGGTGTCATTTCAACGGATCAAGATGGAGCTATTTTCAGTGTAAAAGCGGAAGTCTCTAAAGCTTCAATCTTTTAAAACATAATGGCAGTTTTATAAATAACACCTTTGATCTAACCATGTCAAACAAGGTTTCATTACAAATCTCAAACACTCCATATTCCTATGGTGTTTCGGGATATGTAAATCTAAGTGTTTTGCTAAACTTGCAACTCAAATAAATCCCTTTATGATAAAATCATAATTCATTTATTTTCTTGTTATACTTGTAACTCAAACAAATCCCTTATGATAAAATCATAAACCATTTATTTTCTTGTTACAATGATTTTCCACTTCATCTTGAAAGTCTTTGAAAACGTTTTTCAAATATTTCATACTTTTTTCTCATTAAGTGAATATTCACTCAAATTTCCGGAGAAAGCATATGAAGTTGAAACCCATCGCTTACGACTACACATAATGGAATACAAACATCGATATGTATAAATTCCAATAATTTAGTCGTTCGTTCTTCTTTGGCCTTTGAACGAAGTTTTAATTATCACGTGGAAAGTCTCACAAGCGTCACTTGATCAAATCAAAGACTCCAAAAATCCATGAATATGGAGATTCTTCATGTTTTCTTTCCAATATAATTTAAAGCAATGATGTCACTGTAAGTGATCTTTCAATCATTTGTCTTGCGACATTTTAGCATTAGGTTTTATCGATGTGATTTCTCCAACTAGATTTGTAAATCATCCATCTTATATGGAATACGGTAATTATTTGAACAACCTTTGTTCTCATAATACCTGATTTAAATAACAATTATTAAAACAAATCTTGAAGTCAAGCTTTGATGTCAACGAGAAATACAAACAACGGTTTGTTTGTTTTCAACGAACATCATCACATATTCTCTCGCTAGTTACTTAGGCCATTGTGGTTCATGAATTGCGTCGTTCCGTATGAAATTTCATACCAACCAATTCGGTATCCAATACCCAAGAACCACATTGTTTAACAAGCAAAGAATACAACCATAACATGTATATCATCCATATACCTAAATTGGATATTTCCAATCTTTTCTTTTCTGCCAAATATATTTTATAGATTCTCTTTCAGCATTTCCTTTTCCTTTTTAAAAGAATCTATCAACATAAAAAGTGGCACCATATACATGACACACAGTCCAAAGTGTGTATATTCAAATAATAATACCTTTGGACTTGCACTTTGAAGTAGATCACCATCATCAAATGATCGGTATTCTTTCAAAATCCATTCTTTAGTAATATTTTAGTGTAGTAAACACTTTACATACATCTTATATTCATCCTTATCATGACGACTTTCATGATCAAGCTACTTTAGCTTATAAAGGAGAATCATGAGTATAACATTACTTTCAAAAACCCTTTTGGATGATTAGGATGTCTAGCATATCCAACCTTCGTAAATTCTCATCCAATATGAGAACATATATTATACTCTATCATTTTGCAACCAAAACATTGTTTTTAGATATCGTTATATCTGCCACACATGATGGTTTCTGAAACAATTCTTTCAGCTCCTAGATAAACTTGATATTAAAACAATCAAGAATCATGGAGGCAAACATGATACTTAAGATACTAACACTGGAATTGTTACTCTCGATTTAATACCAATTATTAAATTTCACGGAGTAAATAGAGTTTGCTGAAAGTTTGCAATAGTACTTTAAACTTTAGATTGACACTCAACATAATACGATACCAGTTCGTAAAGTATATATATCCAGAATTCTATAGTTCTATTATCTCAATTACAACTATGCATAAGGTGGTGAACGAATGCCAATGACTACAACAAATTATGCAAATTCACTCTGATTTAATTTATGATAAATTGAGTTCTACTAATCCAAATTAGAAATGAACTCCCACTCAAAAACGACATCCCTCGTGTCTTTTTGGTGATTACATGAACCAAATCCACTAAACCAAGTCCGATCATCACGTGAGTCGGTGTAGCTTCAAAGGCGAGCATCAAATGGGCATCATATCTACTATATGACTCATGCTTAACCTTTCGGTCCGTGTTCCGAGGCCATGTCTGTACATGCTAGGCTCGCCAAGTAAGAACCTTAGTATTCGCGTGTGTAACTGTCTTACACCCAAGATATGCTCATGGATTCAAGTACACCCGATCATCACGTGATGTCTTGAAGCGACGAGAACATGATCGGTGCATACTAAAGGAAGAACACATTCTTATCTTGATATTTGAATGAGGGATCATCTTATTATGCTAATAAAACGCCAAACAAGCAATATAAGATGCTATCAAAACATCACATGTTTATAAGTGAAATGATATGGTTCCCGCATATGATCTCCATCATGTGCACCGTGGTATGATCACTATCATACCTTTATGTGTAAGGCCAAGGTCTATGGAACTTACACTCTATGTGTGTTGTAAGAGTATCATCTCATACTTCTACTTACAACATCACCATATCATAACACTAGCCCAGCAACAATCTAAACTAGACGCCTCTAATTTATCCATTGCAAGTTTTACGTGGCTTAGGGCTTTCGGAGATAGAACCGTTCTTACCTATGAACATGATCTACAACGAGGATAACCAAATTATTGACAACTCGTTGTAAATTAGATATTGACTATAGTAGGATAGACAGACACCCGCTAGCCACTTATGCAAAACTAGTTGCATGTCAAGCGTGGAACAGGTCTCATGTGCGAGGACATGTAAAGTTTGTCCGGGCCGCTTCATCCCACTATGCCACCAATATCCAAAGTACAACTAAGAAGCAATAAAATGATCATCATCGCCCACATACTCATATGTGTACTATCCGTGCAAAGCATCTACGCATAGATCCGCTCGATACCTTTGTAGGGTTCGCAGCATAGAAAACAAAAAATTTCCTACGATGGGTACAACTATGTACCAAGATCTATCTACTAGATACAAACAACGGGCGGATGTATATCCGTAGAGAACATACCCTTGAAGACCGACAAAGCTTAACGAGTCCAAACTCGTGGTTGTTGTAGACGATCTCTTGCCGATCTCAAGATCGAGAGGAAGTCCTAGCGCCGCAAAACAGTAGCACATCCGTGCTCGCACACACGTTTGAGGCACCGAGCAACCTCTGCCTCCTCGCTCCAGCGATGCAGCAGAAGCACAACTCTTTATTTCCGAAAAGCCACTGGGAACATGTATCTCGCTAGTCCTAGACCATGGGGAATAAATTCTAGAGGGGGAGAGAGATCCTTCACGAGGAGGTATGAGTGAGAGAGAGAGGGAGGGGGCTCCTTTTAAAGGGAGAGGGGGGGGGGGCACCCAAGGGGCCATGCGCCCAGCCATGGGGCTTCCTACACCTCTTCCACATTCATGTGGGTGGACACTTCACTCACTCAAATGCCTTTCAATTCCCTCCACTCAAAAACCCACTCAAAATCCCATTAAATTTCCACCAAATTTAATGCAAACTCTCATTAAATAAAACTCCTTTTATTTATTCAGAATTTTGTCAATTACTTTAATGACAAACATCCACATATAACCCCTTGCTAGTATTTCATTTCACATGCAGAAACACTTTACGCAATTTCACCCAAAACCCGTTTGGTATCTAGTGAAATAAATTCGCGCTTGTTATTCTTTTCGGCATGAAACTTTTGCTCGAATGGATGTCGGTTTCTCTTAAGTGTGTCACCCTACGGTTCGCGAATAATGCGGACATGATCGAGACCCCTCGGATCAATAATCGAAGCGGATCCGAGACCCATCGACTCCCACACATTCAACGATGACTTTCTTGTGATCGTCGGAACCTTTTACGCTAGTATCTCAATCCTTTTGTTTCGCGATATATTACATGTCCAAGATTCGATCATCGGCATCTCCATACCTAGTTTGATCTCGTTACTGACATGTACTCTTTTATCGTTCCCGTGATATAACATTCTAGTGATCAAATCACTTGCTTGCAAGCTAATCAATGTGATATCACCGAGAGGGCCCAGAGTATATCTATCCGTCATCGGGATGAACAAATTCCACTCTCGATCCATGGGCCTCAACATAACACTTTAGTAGTTCTGAACTCATCTTTATAATCACCCTGTTACGGTGTGACGTTTGATGTTATCAAGAAACTCTTCCGGTGTTAGTGATTGACATGATCTCATGGTATAAGGATTAGGATCACTTCGTAAGTTGTTATAGCAATATAAACTCATTGACTTTTATCGTAATGATATACTTCGGATGAATGTTCATCACACCATTACACTAATGTTGTGACCTCGTTATTAACAACATCCAATGTCCATGATCAGGAAACCTTTGATCATCTTGTTAATCAACGAGCTAGTTTATAAGAGAGGCATAACTAGGAACTTCCTTTTTGTTTATTAAACACACATGTATTAACGTTTCCGTATTAATACAATTATAGCATGTAAAATAAACATTTATCATAAATAAGGAATACGATAATAACCACTTTATTATTGCCTCTCGGGCATATTCCCTTCAACAACAATGTTCAAAGGTTGATTATGACAAGATTTGATCTTTCATAGCGATATTTAGTCTAGACGGGTTAATGTAGCAACCACTACATATAATTTTGTTATGTGGTAGTTGAATAAACAAAACAAGTTCTTCTAATAGAATTGTTACCTAGGACGTGTGCATAACACGGTCCAAAGGGTTTTGTTAATTCAAAGGATGCTAAAAGCATATGCAAACTTCAATGGTTGAAGTGAGGATCGCGGAGTTGGAATCTTCACTATGTTGAAACTTTTAAAAGAGTATAATTTCATTGGAGACAATGAAGATGCTTGCATTTGCAAGAAATTAAGTGGGAGCGCTAAGATATGTTTCTAATACATTATGTGGGAGACATATTGTTGATTGGAAATGATGTATATTTTATTGACACATATTAAGAATTTCATCCCAATGAAAGACTTAGGCAAAACCCAAATATTTGGCATCAATAGACGCTAATATGGTTGTGCCGAGAGTACATAGATGATGTATTGAATGAGTTCAATATAGACACTACAAGAAAGGTTTTTGTTGCACATAAAGGATTGAATACGTTCAATATTGATGATATATTCAAGTTTATTGACACTTGGTAAGTGAAACAAAGATTCAAGTATAGATTGATACTTGATGTATGAAATCACAAAGAGTATTTATATCAATCATAATGTGATATGTACAAATCCAGATATGTCCTATGCTCTAAATATTATGAACATATACCAGAATGATTCATAAGATGATCATTGGACGATAGTAAGGATATTCTTATGATCTTTTGGAAGAACTAAGAGTATATTATTTTGTAGAAGTGACAAATAGATGGTTAGTTCATTGTAAAAGTGCTACATTTATACTAGTTTTGTCACAAAGTACAAATTAAGTTTATCTCAATCTAAACTAAGGGTGGCACAATATGATGGAAAGTGAGTTCCATAATGAATTTGGATGAGTTCCAAAGTTAAGACATTGTGACAGATACTACAACAAAAGGCTAAGTATATGACTGCTATAATAGCAGCAAAAGAGGGCATTTGTGTCAAGTAGTTTGTTATCAAACTAGGTGTGGTTCACAGCGGGATAGTACTATGAAGATATATTGTACGACAATATTATCAACATGTTTTAACCCCAAAGAACTAAAGGTCTCACCAAAAGACCAAATTTATACAAAGCCATCTCATTAGAGAATGAGTGATGCGTAGAGACGCAAAGACATGCAATTACACACAGACCTGGAAGTGTCAGATCCGGAGATCAGTTGACCACTAGCAATCGTGTAAATACAACACCGGAAAGCCATTGGTGTTGAATGCACAAAGGTTTGAAACTATATTATTGACTCTAGTGCAAGTGGGAGACTGTTGGAGATATGCCCAAGAGGCAATAATAAAGTAGTTATTATCATATCTTCATGCTTATGATAAATGTTTACATACCATCTTCAGAATTGTATTAACCGAAACATTAATACTTGTGTGATTTTTAAACATAAAAGAGTCCCTAGTAAAGCCTCTTGTTAAACTAGCTTGTTGGTTAATATATGATCATGGTTTTCTGATCATGAACATAGAGATGTTATTGACAACAGGGTCATATCAATAGATGAATGCTATGATGGACATACTTCTATAGATAAGCGTAGCATAAAGATCAAGTCATTTAATATAGTTCATTTGCTATATGCTTTACGATACATAGTAACCTAATTCCTTCGACCATGAGATCATGCTAATCACCATCACGGAAGGATGCTTTGATGACATCAAACACCACACCGTGAATCGGGTGGTTATAAAGGTGGCATTGAGTGTTCGGAAAGTATGTGTTGAGGCACATGGATCAAGAGGGA
This sequence comes from Avena longiglumis, assembly GCA_030063025.1. Taxonomy (NCBI): domain Eukaryota; kingdom Viridiplantae; phylum Streptophyta; class Magnoliopsida; order Poales; family Poaceae; genus Avena; species Avena longiglumis. Next base: position 522,444,838 of record CP125976.1, read on the forward strand.
TTTGTCCATCCATATGACGGATAGATATATTACGGGCCCTACGGGTGGAATGTCATACAATTAGCTTGCAAGCATGTGACTGGCTCACAAGGGATCACATATCACGGGAACGAGAAAAGAGTACTTATCAGTAACGAGGTTGAACTAGGTATGCAGAGACACCGACGATCAAAACCTCGGATAAGTAAACTATCGTGAGACAAAGGGAAATTGGTATCGTATGTAAGTGGTTCATTCAATCACAAAGTAATCGTAGAAATATGTGGGAGCCATATGAATTTCCGATTCCTCTATTGGTTATTGATCGAGAAGTGTCTCGGTCATGTCCGCATAATTCACGAACCGTAGAGACACACTTAAGGATTTGATGTTGTTGAGTAGTTATGGAATGATGAGTAAGAGATCAAATGTTGTTCGGAGTCTCGGATGGGATCCGGGATATCACGAGGAGATCCAGAATGGTCCGGAGAATAAGATTCATATAAGGAAAGTCCTGTTTCGGAGTTGGGGAATGATTCCGGTGTTTTCACCGGGAATGTTCTAGAAGGTTCCGGAATGTCCGACACTCCGGAGGGGAAGGGTACATGAATGTGTCATGACAATGTGGAATGGTTGCATCATGTACTAGGTATCATGGCTAGTCAAAATAAAGGGAGAAAACAAATCCTAGTTTGAAAAGTCAAACGCCAATTTGAAAAGTCAAACGGCAAGTTTGCTTGGTGGAGGGAGAGTAGGAAACCTACTTGGGGAGGAAGTCCTCCTCCCTCCACCCGCCGTCCAAGGAGGCCGAGTTGGGGGAGGACTCCCTCCTCCCAACCGGCGCCCTCCCACCTATAAAAGAAGGGGCAGGGGTGCCCCTCTCCCCTACACCCAACTCACCTCAAACCCTTGCTCCAAGCCGCCGGCCTCCTCCCAAGTCGCCGCCGCCTAGGGCCCTCCCAAGTCGCCGACTAGGGTTTCCCCAAACCCTAGCCGCCGGCCACACCTCTCCCCTTGGTGCCTCTAAACCCTAGACCACCAAGGCCTCTCTCATAGTCCACCATACCGCCCGCTTAAGGCGAAGCCTGCGAGATCTCCTCCACTTCCGGTACCACGCCGTCTCCGCCGTAATCACGAGGAGAGTGCTACAACCTCCACGCCTCGGAACAAGGGAGAGGAAGGTCTTCATCGAAAGTACGAACGTGTGACCGATCGGAAGCGCCGCCGAACGCAGCTCGGAAGGATCGTCTACGCGATCTTGAGATCGGCAAGTCGACTACATCACCCACGAGAATCTGCTCTCGTTAACCGCTTTGGAATCTTCGAGGGTGAGTTCGTCTATCGACTCGTTGCTACAATCTAGTAGATAGATCTTGGCTTGTTTTTTTGCATGCGATAGAAATTTTTTGTTTTCCATGCTACGAACCCCTACATACCTTTCACCCAATGAGGTGACAATAAAGAACAAGTACCCTTTGCCTATAATCAATGATCTATTTGACCAGCTAGAAGGAGCCCGTGTGTTCTCAAAGATTGATCTCCGATCAGGCTACTTTTAGTTAAAGATTAGAGAGCAAGACATACTTAAGACTTCTTTCACCACTAGGTATGGATTGTATGAGTATACCGTGATGCCATTTGGTTTGACAAATGCACCAGCTTATTTCATGAACATGATGAATAAGGTGTTCATGGAATTTGTTGACAAGTTTGTTGTCGTGTTCATCGATGACATTTTGATCTATTCCAAGAGCAAAGAAGAGCATGAAGAACATTTGCATTTGATACTTAAGAAGCTCAAGGAGCACAAGTGGTATGCCAAATTCAGTAAGTGTGAATTCTGGTTGAATGAAGTTGGATTTCTCGGACATATTGTGTCGGGAGATGGTATATCTATCGACCCGCAAAAGTTTCGGCTGTAACTGAGTGGGAATCTTCCAAGTCAGTTAAGGAAGTCCATAGTTTCCTAGGCTTGGCAGGATACTATAGAAGATTCATTGAGAATTTCTCAAAGGTAGCCAAACCGATGATAGAGTTACTTAAGAAAGATAAGAAGTTTGACTGGACTGAAGGTTGTGAAATCAGTTTCCAAGAATTGAAGAAGAGACTTGTATTAGCACCAGTCTTATGTCTGTCAGATTTGGAGAAGGATTTCCAAGTTTATTGTGATGCATCTCGCCAAGGATTGGGTGGAGTTTTGATGCAAGAAGGGAAAGTTGTGGATTATGCCTCGAGACAACTCAAAAATCATGAAGTGAATTATCCTACTCATGATTTGGAGTTAGCCTCTGTTTTCCATGCACTCAAAACATGGAGACATTATCTTTTGGGAAAATGTTGTGAAGTGTTCACGGATCACAAGAGTTTGAAATATATCTTCACTCATAAGGAAATCAATATGAGACAAAGAAGATGGCTAGAGCTTATCAAGGACTATGACTTGAGTTTGCAATAACATCCCGGTAAAGCAAATGTTGTAGCGGATGCTTTAAGCCATAAGGTGTATGTGAATGGCCTTACTAAAGGAGAATTGCCAGATGATCTATGTGCTCAATTCAAAGATCTTAGATTGGAGGTAGTGCCCGAAGGATATCTCATGTCATTGGATGTTCAACCCACATTGTTGGACAAGATCAAAGAAGCCCAAAAGTTGGACAAAGAAATAGAAGAGATTAAAAGTAAATTTAGCAAAGGAAAGGCTAAAGGATTCCATGAAGATGAACAAGGTACTTTTTGGTATGGAAAGCGTATCTACATTCCACAAGATTCGGAACTTTGGAAGTTGATTCTGCAGGAAGCACACAATTCACCATATTCTGTTCATCCAGGTAACACCAAAATGTACATGGATGTGAAGCAAATATTTTGGTGGAACAATCTCAAGAAGGATATTGCGGAACATATTGCCTTATGTGACGTATGTAGCCGGGTGAAAGCGGAACATCAAAAATCGACAAGGTTATTACAACCACTACCTTTTCCCGATTGGAAGTGGGATAAGATTGGTATGGATTTTATCACCGGACTGCCAAGGACTAGGTCCGGATATGATTCTATTTGGGTTGTAGTAGACCGCCTAACTAAAGTGGCTCATTTCATACCCGTGAAGACTACCTATACAAGTGCTAAGTTAGCCAAGATCTATATGAACATGATCGTATGTCTGCATGGATTAGCTAAGAGTATTGTGTCTGATAGAGGAACTCAATTCACTTTGTATTTTTGGCGACAATTGCATGAGTCATTAGGAACAAGATTGTAATTCAGCACAGCTTTTCACCCCCAGACTGATGGACAGAGAGAAATGACCAATCAAATTTTGGAGGATATGTTGAGGGCATGTGCCCTAGACTATGGTGCTAGTTGGGATGAAAGTCTGCCTTACGCAGAATTCTCTTACAATAACAGCTATCAAGCCAACATTGAGATGGCACCGTTTGAATTTCTCTATGGAAGGAAGTGTAGGGGTTCGTAGCATGGAAAACAAAAAATTTCTACCGCATGCACAAAAACAAGCCAAGATCTATCTAATAGATTGTAGCAACGAGTCGATAAAAGAACTCACCCTTGAAGATTCCAAAGCGGTTAACGAGAGCAGAATCTCGTGGGTGATGTAGTCGTACACTTGCCGATCTCAAGATCGCGTAGACGATCCTTCCGACGCTGCGTTCCGAAAGCGCTTCCGCAGTCGGTCACACGTTCGCTACTCGATGAAGACCTTCCTCTCCATTGTTCCAGCAGGCAGAAGAGGTTGTAGTTCTCCCTCGCGGTTCCGGCAGCACGATGGCGTGGTGTGGGAAGTAGAGGGAAGATCCTGCAGGGCTTCGCCTAAGCGGATCTGCAGTTATGGTGGATTAGGGTTTCCGAAAACTAGGGTTTAGAGATCCGGGAGGAGGAGGAGGTGTCGCTGGCTAGGGCGCAAGACGGACCGGGGCTGGTCGGCGGCGGCGACGGCTCGTGGAGAGGGCTTGGAACTTGTGTTGTTTGGGGCAGCCCTCCTGAAAGAACATGTTGGGCCCCCATGTTTGGTTTTGGTAATTAATGACAATCTTTATGGGCTAATGTGTGTATTAAGTTATACTTGTAGGATTTGTCCATTGGCATCGCTTGGAGCATGTGTTGGCTTCAAGGTCGATGAAATGCAAAGAAGATATGTTGGGCAAGCTCAATATGCGAGGTCGATGATGAGGAATTAAGAAAGGCGTTCCATCTTGAGAAGGGTAAGACCGTCTACATAGAGCTCAAGTGGAATGCTCAAGGCAAAGGTATAATCTTGATAGGTTTCCCCTTTTGCCGGTCTCACAGAGTGTGTGTGTGTGTGTGTGTGTGTGTGACCGGGTTTAGGATAGATAACCGTACTATCCAGAGGGGCTCTCGAATGAGTAATTCGGTCACATCTTTCGGAGAGAGCTCAAACCTTTGCATACTTGCATCATCATATTTGGTTGTTATTTGGTCTTGTCCATGTGAGGATATAGAGCTTGTGGTAATCTCCATAACAAACTCTTGTTCATCAAAATCGGATCTCTCATATATATCTTGTTGCGATTTTGATTTATGCGGCTTTTCGGTTTCTCACCAAGTGAGATATCTCACATTATTCTACTTAATACTTTCTCACTTGGTGATAATCAATATTTCCACTTTTTATTAAGAAGCCCTTGTCGTCCTTTATCCAACACAATTGGAATTGGGTCAATCGGAGCTACCGTTTAAATTTATGGTCATTTGAATATCTGCCATTTTAATTGAAAAGAAAAAAGGGTTTGATTTACGGCCAAGCGGTAATCTTGCCCGGACCGATAGTACCGCCTGCATCAGGCTGCAGGTAGCTATCTTCTGCCTGGCCCGGTTGCGTCGTTCGGTTCTACCGGACCAGCTAGGTAGTACCGCCCGGGTGGGCCGGTACTACCGGCCAACCCACCTTATTTTTCCAGATCTAGATCCCAAATCCTGCCGTGGCCGCCTCGACGTTGCTCGCCGCTGCCGCACGCCCTCGGTCCCAAGACGCGTGCCGCTTGCTGCAGCGCCATGCTCGCTGGGCCCCATCATTGTTGGCGCTCACAGCGCCGCTGTCATGCTGCCGCCATCGCCACATCTTCCTAAATCGACATACAAGGCAAGGTCGCCGATGCATCTTGGCCGCTGCCTCCACTCAGCATGCGCCGCAGATGCGCTGTCGCTGCTTGCTCACACGCCAGCCATGATTCAGCTGTGGCCGGCTACTGCTTTTTTCTTGCTCCGTTTTGGATGGCGGTACTACCGTTAAATCCGGTACTACCGGTCCTAACTGAAAAACGCCCCAAACGGCTAGTTTTTTTAGGCCCCTATTTAAGGCTTTGCTCTTTTTCAGTTTAGTCAACTCCTCTCTTATCTATTAGGCTAAACTTTGTCCACACTTGCTCTAGATCTTGAAGCTTGCCTAATCTTTTTTCTCCGATGATTCTTGCCCATATTTGAGTGGAAGAGAGAGGAGATCTAGCTATCGTTGACCTAACCGATTCATCTCTTTGTGAGTGCATCTTTGGGGATCTAGATTTTGGGGGATTTTGTGTCTCTCTTTGATTCCTCCTCTCTTGTTCCCCCAATAGCTTTGGTAGCTTTGTTGGAACTTGAGAGTGAGGGATTTGAGCATCTTTGTGGTGTTCTTGCCATTTGCATTTGGTGCATCGGTTTGAGTTCTCCTCGGAGGATTTGGTTTGAGTTGCTCATTGGAGCTTGTCCCTCTTGGGTTCTTGGAACCCTAGACGGTTTTGTGGCCTTGGTGGCGTTTGTTGGGAGCCTCCAATTAAGTTGTGGAGAAGTGCCCCAACCTTGTGAGAGGTTCCGATTGCCACCGACAAGTGCACCGATAGTGGAAGCGTGGATCGATCCCGTTGGGGTGAGATTCACCGGAGAATAAGGGAGGCCTTTTGTGGCGTTGGTGGTTTGATACCACCCCCTCTCCAAAAGAGATGTACTCCATGTTGGGAGGAACTCGGTAAAATATCGGTGTCCCCGCGTGCCTCGGTTATCTCTATACCCGAGCTCTTTACTTATGCACTTTACATTGTGATAGCCTTCGTGCTTGAAGTAATATATATCTTGCTATCACTTTGTTGCTTGTATTGCTTAGCATAAGTTGTTGGTGCACAAAGGTGAACCTTAGTTGTTCTAGGTTGTGCTTAACAAAGTAAACACTAGTTTTATTCCGCCTTTGTTGAGCCACTCTAGGAAAAGTTTTAATCACCTATTCACCCCCCTCTAGGCGACATCCGTATCCTTTCAATTGGTATCAGAGCCCAGTCTCTCATATTAGGCTTCACCGCCTTGAGAGTAAAGATGTCGGCTAGAGGATTAGTGCACAATGACATGTTCAAATTCAATGGCACAAATTATGATATATGGAAAAATTTCATGCTCATTCATTTTCGGGACATGGACCCAAATTTGGAGAGTATTGTAGATATAGGTTTTTCTCCTCCAATGGATTTCAAAAATCTATCTAGTGAGGATGAGAAAAACTTATATCTTGATGCTCAAGCTTCTAATGTGCTTGTTAATGCTTTGAGCTATGTAGTTACTTCTTCAATCATTCCTTTTTGGAGCGCTCATGAGTTATGGAAAAAACTTCAAGATAAATATGTTGTGTCCAACATTATTGAGGATGACTGTGTTGCTTCCACTTCCGGTCGAGATGAGTTCTCATCCTCTACCACTTCATCAACATGTGACTGTTCACAAGGTAATGATATGGTGAGTGGTGATAGAAATTGCAATTTGGATAGTGTGCTTACTATTTGTAATACCTCATCTCTATCTAGTTGCAATGATATATCTTTGGACCTTAACACTTCTAGCACTACAAACCTCTTACATGCTTGTGTTAATAGTCCTTGCATATCATGTAGAAATTACTTGAATAAATCTCATGATGATATGCTTGTGTTGTCTTGTTGCCATGACAAAAATGCTCCCATTTCCTCTAGTTCTTGTGTTGCTAACCATGTAGAGGAAAATGAAGATTCTATGGGCCAAGATAAGGTCTTTAAGAGAGCTACAAGTGCAATCTCATCATAACCTTCCTCTGGTTCTCACATGTGCCTTATGGCTAAGGGAACAAAGGTAACCTCTTTGGATCCCATTGTATCTCATGATGATGATGATGAGGTTGAGAATGATAATGATGATTATCGAGGTAAGTATGATATTACCTCTATTAATAAAATGGGTGAGGTTGTCTATAGTGCTCTCTACAAAAATAAAATTGCTTCCTCCAACCTTCTTGAAATCTTGAATTATGCTATAGAAGGCAATGATCTTATTGAGGAGCAAGAAAACATAATTGATGAAAAGTTTGCACTTAAGCGTAAGTATGCTAATGAAATTGCTCAACTAAATGACTCCCTTGAAGAAGAACAAACCACCAAAGAATCTCTTGAGGAGACTTTCACTCTAGAATTATCTAGAGTAAAAGAATACCATTATAGAGAACTTGTGGTGGCAAACTCCTTCAAGTTTAAAAATGATGAACTTGAAGTTGCTTATGCTAAACTTATGGAGGATTTTAAGCATCTTGATAATGGATCTCGGGTCGTTAAGAGGGAGCTCATCAAACTCACCGAGTCACATGAGCAACTTAAAGCTTCATATTCAAAAGAGCTTGCCAAGTTGCCCTCACCTCTCGCTAATAATGATGATGATTGTGCTACTAACTCTATTTCTTGTGAAGCATCTATTTTGGAGGAGAATGTTGAGCTAAAGGCTCAACTTGTGTTGCTAACTAGCAACTACGGGAAATTAGAAGAAAGTCATGTTAAGCTCTCAAGCTCGCATGAGGATCTCCTAGTCTCCCATGGTAGGCTAAAGTTGGCTCATGAGGCCATCATGTCAAAGGTAACATATAGTGGGCCTCATGTGGACATTAGCACTATATCTACTCCAAATGTTATATTGCCATGTGCTAGTCCTTGTAATTCATCCTCTCACAACCATGCTATATCTCGTGATGAATTACATTCCATGCCTTGTTTCTCTAACAATGTAGCATCTACTTCCTCTAGTACTTGTATTGAAACTAACCATGTAGAGGAAATCAAAGAGCTCAAGGCTCAAGTCACTTCTTTGAAGAATGACTTGAAAAAGGGTCATCAAGGGAAGGTCGCACTCAACAAAATCTTGAGTGTGCAAAAATCCCCCAATGACAAGAGTGGGCTTGGATTCAACTCCAATGTCAAGAACAAGTCCACTATAAAGTTGAATCACAAGGATAACAAGAAGATTGGCCAAGATCAAGTAAAGAATCCGGCCAACATTGTTTGCTTCAAGTGCAAGGAAGAAGGGCATCATGTCAAACATTGCCCATTAAAGAAGAAGTCCCTTGGCAAGAAGCAACAAGGGAAGCAGCCTCATGCTCTACATCTTGTTAGAGATGGGCCTCCTCCCAAGAAGACTCAAGCTCTTCCTCAAGTTGTTTCTTTATCCAAAAAGAAATATGGCAAGAGTAGAACTTGTTACATATGCCGTTATAAGGGGCACATTTCTTCCTCATTCACTATTGGTATCTCCTCATCCAACCCTATCATTATTGATAATGTTTATTCTCTTTATAAGGATGAGGTTGGCAATGTGTATGCCAAATTTGTTGGTACCCAATGTGGTGTCAAGAAAAGATCCATTTGGGTTGCCAAGCCTATTGTGACTAACCTCTTAGGACCCAACTTGGTTGGGGACCAACAAGCCAAAACTTGATCAATAGGTGTTTATTGGAGAGCATTGGATTCTTGGCTACATTATGAAGAATTGAGGGATCTTCATCAATTATTATCGTCAAGCCAAGCCATTTGGATTTTCTTGATTATATTATATTTCCAATGTTCCTCCTTGCGGTAACATATGCTAAACTCTTTACATTGAAAGTTACTCGCCCCCTTGTGCATGTGTTGGTTTTGTATATTCCATGCTTTTGTACATATTGTGCTATCCACTTAATTATCTTGAGGTATCAAGCATATTTGTGTATGATTAGGTGGCACTCCATGTATGTGTGTTTCTTGTGTTTGAGCCTTACTTGGTTATATTTGGTATCTTATTTGGCTCTTGTGAGAGATTAATGGATTATCCCATTTTGGGGGAGTGTTATGCTTGGGCATTCCACAATCCTAAAATTGTGTGTACATGAGGAATACCACCTAGTACTTATATTGGATTCTTGTCTAGTCTCTATGTGGTATAATTCTCATGAGAAATTTAAGTTTTATAATGTCCATTAATTATCTCTATTTGTATCCTTTTGCCTCGTGTTGGATTTATGGTAGTATCACATTATGGGGGAGTCATATGCTTAGTGCATATTACAATCCTAGAAAATGTGAATATTCGAGGCTGTGTCACTTAGAATTGATATTGATTATTATCTAGCACCTATGTGACACATTTGCTCATACAAGTTCCAATTTGCTTGAATGCATTTATTGATCATATCTTGGATCTTGTATATGAGAGTGTTTCTTGGTATGTGTTTCCTCATATTTAGATATATATTCTCATGGAAACCATTTGCTTCAAGTTACTCTAATCACTAGTGATTGTGTGACTATTGGAAGCTACCAAGAATCTTGTTTGAAGTATCATGCTCAATTCTTATATTTAGTCATATGCTTCTTGTTGTAACTATGATCTTGGATATCCATGCAAGCTACCTTGGGAAAATTATTCCCAACTTATGGTAGAATTTATTGATCATATTCACTTTGGCCCTTGCTTAATTTTATCCTATCTTTGGCCAAGAAAATGTTTTGTTTTGGCTCCCATGTATTCCTTGCTACTTTTTGGATCTTCTTATTTTATTGGTATCCTCTTGTGTTTTATTTAATGTAGGTAGTAGTGATGATCCCATTTGTGTGCATTTTGCATTCAAAAGGAAAATCCTACATAATGCACCATCCATGGGGGAGCTATCCTATATTATTTAGAACACTCATATTTATGCTTTTTGTTTTGATCCATATCATTTTTGTTGTGCTTGGAACCTCAATCTTTTCGTTTTGGTACTTTGTGCCATCATGAGAAGTTTGGCGAGTTTGGTTTCTTATTGGAACCTTGCTCTTTTTGGGAGTTGGTTTTGTCTCATTCCTTGTTTCATGATTTGACCATTTTAGAATGAGATAAATCATTGAGAATTTGTATTTTTATCTATCTTTTGCTCTTTGGCCCTTTCCTAGTTCATTTTTGAACTTATGATCTTTCATGTGTTGAATTGGTTCTTTGATACAATTTGGACACCGCTTGTCTTGTCACACTCTTGTGTGTGCCATCTTGGTTTACTTGGTGTTTTTGTTAAAATTGTATCTCATTTTTGGTTCTTGAAAGCCTTGTGCATGCATATTTACTACATATCTATATTATGGCATGCTTGCTTTCTTTGATCCAATATATAGGTGAAACTCCACCAAATCCCATCGGCTAAGTTGTGCATGAAATTCAATTTCATATCAATATGCACATAATTATGTGGAGTCTCTCCTATGTATTGTAGTTTCTCTAACTACTTTGGACCCAATAAGTTTGGGGACCATTTTGTACTTAGATATGTTTTAGGTACATTGGAGATATATTGGATGCTTGTCTCTCAATCTTGAAGAAGTGTTGCGTTAATGAAAATTGGAGGCATGCTATAGGATGTTCATTGATTTCATATCCTCTACATCCTATCAATTATATCTCGATAACAAGTATCTCTTTCTCATGCATATTTATCTTGCTTCCAAGCATGTGTCAGCTGCCTTCTAAGCACGAATTCTTGTATTTGTAATTGTTGTAGTCTAGCCATGGTTTTAATAGAACTCTCTATTGTAAATGTGTATAAGTTGACATGAGTACATATAATTGTGACTATACAAAATCATGCATATGATCCTCCAATCCCAAATATGTCAATCTAGAAATTTTATTGCCTATCATTTTATCAACTTCTCTCATATGCAATAGTGAGATTTTTGCTAGTCTATTCTATCTTATGATACTTGTTGCCTTTCTCCATATATTCCAACTTTCTCCTTTTCCCTTGGTGATAGTTGTAATATATGTAGTGTGTTAGTGTTTGAAGCTCATTAATGTAAAATAAGATATATTTGAGCCTTTGGCCGTGCTTTGAAGCAAAAAATCTTATTGGTATATGTTATGACTTCATTTTTGCTTTCATGTGCTTTATTGTATATCTTCTTTATATGTGCATATTCCTTGGTTGGCACATGTCTTTATGATGTTTTCCACTTAGAGACATATACACATATGAGAAGATAATTTTAGTTAATTTTATTCCTTGGATACCACCTTTCATTCCTTTTGATTTTTCGGTGGCTTCCAAATTTATTTGCCTATGAGTGCTTGTTCCTCTTGTTTGCATCTTTGGGAACTCATATTTGTTCTATCATGTCTTGTATTGTTAAATGAACTTGGATGAGTGAGGATTACATGATTATGCACCTTGTTCCCAAATCCAATTATCACAATTGGTGCATTATCTTTGGGGAGCTCATCTAATTCATTTAATAATGCTTATTTACCTTTTTTCTCATTTATTGTGTCTTAAATGCTTATGGGGGAGCAAGGATTCCATATGTGTGCAATATAGTGCACAAATCTTGGGGAGCTTCTCTATTAGTTATTTAAAGCACCTTTTTGCTCACATCATAATATCTTGTAGTTTCCTTTTGGACTCATTTGTTGTTTTCAAATTAGCCTGTCGGACTTGTAGTTGATTGCATCATGTGACTTTATTTTGGCAACCTTCGGGTCCTCGATATAGTTCTACTCCCTCCCAAGTATTCATCATTGAATATGTGCGAAAGCACACCTTTGGAGGAATTATTACTATATTTGCCTTCTAAGAACTTGTCACCCATTTCGGCAATCGATGCCAATGGGGGAGAAGTTTTAGAGGGTTTAAGGGAAGTTGGTTTATGCATTGAGTTTGCTCTTGTGCATTTGCCTATCATGCTCTTGCATCTTTGTTGTTGCTTAGCATGTGGTATATATAGAGAAAACTCCACCAATGATAATGATTGGCAATATATGCAATGAAATTCAAGTTCATCACACATGCATAGATTGTGGGGGAGTTTGCTCTATATATGGTGGTGGTACCAATATCACATACTTTTGTAGTTTTTAATATTGGTATTACCATTGCATTCATTAATATTCCTTATATAAACCCTCTTAAAGGGATTGTCATCAATTACCAAAATGGGGGAGATTGAAAGAACATGTTGGGCCCCCATGTGTGGTTTTGGTAATTAATGACAATCTTTATGGACTAATGTGTGTATTAAGTTATACTTGTAGGATTTGTCCATTGGCATCGCTTGGAGCATGTGTTGGCTTCAAGGTCGATGAAATGCAAAGAAGATATGTTGGGCAAGCTCAATATGCGAGGTCGATGATGAGGAATTAAGAAAGGCATTCCATCTTGAGAAGGGCAAGACCGTCTACATCGAGCTCAAGTGGAATGCTCAAGGCAAAGGTATAATATTGATAGGTTTTCCCTTTGCCGGTCTCACGGTGTGTGTGTGAGACCGGGTTTAGGATAGATAACCGTACTATCAAGAGGGGCTCTCGAATGAGTAATTCGGTCACATCGTTCGGAGAGAGCTCAAACCTTTGCATACTTGCATCATCATATTTGGTTGTTATTTGGTCTTGTCCATGTGAGGATATAGAGCTTGTGGTAATCTCCATAACAAACTCTTGTTCATCAAAATCGGATCTCCCATATATATCTTGTTGCGATTTTGATTTATGCGACTTTTCGGTTTCTCACCAAGTGAGATATCTCACATTATTCTACTTAATACTTTCTCACTTGGTGATAATCAATATTTCCACTTTTTATTGAGAAGCCCTTGTATCCAACGCAATTGGAATTGGGTCAATCGGAGCTACCGTTTAAAAGTTATGGTCATTTGAATATCTGCCATTTTAATTGAAAAGGAAAAAAAGGGTTTCAGATTTCTGGGTACTACCGCCCGCATCAGGCTGCACGTAGCTATCTTCTGCCTGGCCCGGTTGCGTCGTTCGGTCCTACCGGACCGACTCGGTAGTATCGTCCGGGTGGACCGGAACTACCGGCCGACCCACCTTATTTTCCCAGATCTAGATCCAAATCCTGCCGCGGTCGCGCGTTGACCAGCCTCGCGCCCGCCTCGCACGTTGCCCGACGCACGCGCTGCACGCCTCGCGCCCCTAGTCTCGCACCTTCCGCTGCTGCCCGCTGCCTCACTGCGCGCCATGCATGCTCGCTGGGCCCGCCCGGCCTGCAGCCTGCTCTTCTTCTTGCGGCGGCTTCCATCATCGCGTCGCCTAAATCGACCGCGCTTGCCGCTGCATGCTGGCCCGCTTGCCTCCACTGCATGCTTGCTGCATGCATACAAATTTCTTTGCTGCTCACACGCTAGGACATGATTCAGCTGGCTGCCGCGCGCTGCTGTTTTTCTTGCTCCGTTTTTGGCGATGGCCGGTACTACCGGTTAAATCCGTGTCACATCCCAAGATTTTCTAAATCTTGTAATGTGAAAAATAAATGAATAAAATAAAACTTTGCTTGATTTTCGGAGTGAGAAGAAACTGTTTAAATCCAATTGGAAATCTTCAAACCAAGTTGGATCAAATAAATCCTAAAGGGATTTAAAAAGATAAACATTTAATAAAGGAAAATAAAATATTTTGGAATTACTATTTTGGATCTTTTAAATAAAAGGATTTGGTTTTCAAATGAAATAGAAGTTTTACAAATAAGGATTATTTTATAAAGCCAAATTAAACCTTGACCAAGATTTTGAAATAAAACATTTGGTTTTGATAAAAATAGTAAAGGTTTATTTAAATAAATTAATAAGGATTTAATATCCAAGTTTTAATAAATAAAGGTTTTACTATTTTAATTAACCATCAAAACTTATTTATTTATTTAAAATAAGTTTTCCAAGTATTTTATATTCTCAAAGAAAACCTACTAATTTGGTTTTGAAAATATTTAGTTTTCAAAATGGGGTATTTAAATAAAACAGATCCTATTTGATTTTAATGACAATGGTCTATTTATTTAATTAATAATGGGCCCAAAAATAAAATTATTATTTTGGTTTTGGAAATTTTGGTTTATGTCACTGAACAGAACCAAATTCATAGTTGCAAAGTTTGGTGATTGTTTGAATTGATTTGAATGTTGTTTGTTTGTTTGAATTTCAAAACAGAAATTAGAAAAGGAAAAAGAAAAGGTTTCAGGAAGAAAAAAAATATAGATTTGGACTCAGCCCAACCGGCCAAGCCCACTAAGCCCAGCAAACAGCCCACTCTCTTCCACCCGCAGAAAACGCTTCACACTCACTCACTGACCCAGAAGTGACCCCTGGTGGTCCCTCTTCTCCTCTCACTCCTCGGCGGCCAGCCCCTGACTCGGTCATCGTTTCCACCCGCGCGACTCCTTCTCCCCAAACCTCGCTGCCGTTCTCTGCAATTCAATCCGCGCGTAAATTCGCAGTAATTCCGCGCCTTAACCTCGCTGCGACCATGTCCTATTAAGCTCCTGCGTATTCTCCTCCTTTCCCCTCTGTCGCCATAACCAACACGCCACCAGGCTGCTCTGAATCGAGCTCGCCCTCCCACTGCTCCGACGAGCTTCCACCTCCAATTCCGGCCAGTACTCGCGACCTCCTGCCTCCACAAGCACACGAGCACACTCACCACTCCCTGGCACATCTTCCTGTACCCGCCGTTCAACCGCGGGTGCCCCAGAAAGCCGTCTTCGACAAGCTCTGAGCGCCGCCGCGTCTATCTTCTACACCGGCGAGTTCCCCAGGTAGAATCCGACCGCCCCGACCCCTCTCGTTCACGCACACACCTTCGCCGTTTCTTTGCGCGTCTGACTGTGCGTTTCGTTTGTCTCCGAGTGACCCATAGCGCCGTCCTCGACGACACCTGAGCAAGCCCGACGCCGACGACGTCTCCGACGAGCAATCATCGTCGTTCCCGAGCGCCCCTTGCCACGTCAACCACACGTTGAGCTTCCCCAGGCCTCTGCGATCACGGTGAGCATACTCCCCTCCCTTTTAACTTCCTGTATCGCCGGCGTGCCACCGCCTGGCCGTGCGCTGCCGCTAGCCACCATCGGCGCCGCTCGCGTTTGGTCAAGCAAACCAGCGCCGTAAGATCGTGATCCGACGAACACGATAGATCCACTTAGCACCGAAGGGGTACGCGATCAGGACCGTGCGATCTATTTAGATCCAACGCGCCGCAGAGCCGATCCGGCTGAACCGGTACCAGCCCGATGCGTTGACGCTACGGCAGTTTTCGATTTAAAAACAGATTGAAAACAGATTTGAATTGCAAATTGAAACTCTTGTAACTTTTGATCCACACGTCCAAAATTTACAAATTTGATATCGTTGGAATCAGTAGAACAAGCCCTAGCCAACCATGCCTTTTGTTTAGCAAATAGTATCTGTTAGATTGTTTGTTTCTGCAGAAACATTTGTATGCTTGTTTAGATTAAAAAAATGATTCAAAAATGTTTTTGAGGTTGAAACCTTGGCAAATTAGTTTGTGGTGAACTTACTGACCCTAGGAACCAACCCATGGATTTGAAAATGGATTTTGTGAAGCTTAGGAATAAAAACTTGATTTAGCCCATTTTCTAGCCAAATAAAAATAATGGTTTTGTTATGAAAATGTTTTTGGAGTAAAAACTTTGAGAAAATGTTTTGGACCAAACCTACTGACCATAAACACCAAGTTTTGAGAAACAACAACTTATTTGGTGAACCACTTAAAGTTGTTGCTTTGATAAAATATTTTCCACCACATAAAATAATGGTTGGATTTAAAAATGGTTTATGGACAAAACCCTTTTGCAAATGACTTTGCCACTTTGGAAAATGACCACCTTGAACCCTACAAAGGTTAGAAGCCTATTGGAGACCATCTTTGCAAATAAAACTATCTCTTGCATGCTCACATGCATGACTTAGATCCCATTTTTTTATGTGTGTGAAATGTTGATTGATTATTGGTTTGGAATGCTAGTTGATGTTGTGTTTGCTTGATTGATTGTAGTGAAGTTAGAAAAGTGTGAGACTAGCAAGATCAAGGAGTGAACCACCATTCCCTACCAAAAAGGCAAGTTACACTATCATCTAAAGTCCTACTATTTTCATTATACTTAGTGGATTTTGAAACATGCATGAAAAGAATTTTTATACTTATGCTATGCTAAATCCTAATAGGATTCCCAATACATTCCTTAGTGAAAACAATGTAGTTGTTACATGCTTAGCCATGCTATATTTTGAAAAGAGATACATGTTGATATTTATGAAGTTGAGAAAAGGACTTGTGATTTTATATAATAAAACAAGGACTCAATGAACCACAGGTGGCCAAGGATACTTTGAGTTTTGGAGAAGGTGGCAACAAAAGGAACCATGTCTATGGCAATCTCTTTGTGTTGTGCTCCAAAGGAAACCACCCAGGAAACTTAGAGATTGAACATGTTTCTCCAATTGTGGCTTTCGTGTGCAACCACATGCTATTATGGCTCGCTTAGTCAACTACATTGGGAAGACCCATGCATTGTCTCCAAGCTACTGGACATGAGGACCTGAATCCTACATGGGTACTTGAAGACAAGCTAGCAATGGTGTATGGGAGGACCTCTGGAAAGACTTCGTCACATTCTCAATCTGCCAAGACTCCATCTTGGTGAGCACTAATCCAGGGCCACTGGTGGAAAATGGATGGGAGTGTGACATGTGGGTAAAGTGTACTACTGCAGAAGACAATAAAATCTAAGTACTTAGTCGTGTCCCCGGTTATGGACAATACTGAGCAACTAAAGTTTGAAGCTATGGTAAATCTCGACATTCTAATTTCTAAAAGAAAACTTTTAAAGACTTGATGCACTTGGGGGTACCAAGGAGCTCAATAGACTTTGATAAAACTTGATGTACTTGGGGGTACCAAGGAACTCAAGAGATTTTTATGAAAACATGAACACTTGGGGTTACCAAGGAACTCATGAGATTTTGATAAAACTTGATGCACTTGGGGTTACCAAGGAGCTCAAGGGATTTTTGACAAGGACTTGAACACTTGGAAGTTTACCAAGGAGTTCAAGGAGTTTTGAAAAGGAGATTTGACAAAGGACCAAAACTATTCTGAAAAGATAGGATAAAATCATTGCTTTATGCAAATGAGCCTAAAACTCTACTTAGCTAGATATGCATGTAATGATAGGATCCACTTATATTCAACTTAGTAGTGAAACTTGCCAATACAATTCAAATGTATTGACCCTTGTGGCTGTAACTTGTAATGTTGCAGGTTTGATTGATTTTACTGAAGATTGATTGATTAGGATTACAAAGTCTACAACCAACATTTGCCTGTGGCACTTTGAAGATGAAGGACTCCATGCTTATAGTTATTCCGCTGCAATGTAATGTAATAGCCAAATGAGCTATGTAAGATGTAATAAAATTATGTTATTCCTGGTTATAAAGTTATATTATGACCTTTGTTTCTTGATATTACATCTAAACTATGGATGCTAGCTATTGATCCAGGGACTAGCATTGTAAACACAGGGGACACCACCTTACGTTAATAATGGTTGGGACACTCCCTCTACAATCCGGTACTACCGGTCCTGACTGAAAAACGCCCCAAACGGCTAGTTTTTCTGGGCCCCTATTTAAGTCTTTGCTCCTTTTCAGTTTAGTCAACTCCTCTCTTATCTATTAGGCTAAACTTTGTCCACACTTGCTCTAGATCTTGAAGCTTGCCTAATCTTTTTACTCCGATGATTCTTGCCCATATTTGAGTGGAAGAGAGAGGAGATCTAGCCCCACGTTTTGACCTAACCGATTCATCTCTTTGTGAGTGCATCTTTGGGGATCTAGGTTTTGGGGGATTTTGTGTCTCTCTTTGATTCCTCCTCTCTTGTTCCCCCAATAGCTTTGGTAGCTTTGTTGGAACTTGAGAGTGAGGGATTTGAGCATCTTTGTGGTGTTCTTGCCATTTGAATTTGGTGCATCGGTTTGAGTTCTCCTCGGAGGATTTGGTTTGAGTTGCTCATTGGAGCTTGTCCCTCTTGGGTTCTTGAACCCTAGACGGTTTTGTGGCCTTGGTGGCATTGTGGCCTTGGTGGCGTTTGTTGGGATCCTCCAATTAAGTTGTGGAGAAGTGCCCCAACCTTGTGAGAGGTTCCGGTTTCCACCGACAAGTGCACCGATAGTGGAAGCGTGGATCGATCCCGTTGGGGTGAGATTCATCGGAGAATAAGGGAGGCCTTTTGTGGCGTTGATGGTTTTATACCACCCCCTCTCCAAACGATATGTAATCCATGTTGGGAGGAACTCGGTAAAATATCGGTGTCCCTGCGTGCCTCGGTTATCTCTATACCCGAGCTCTTTACTTATGCACTTTACATTGTGATAGCCTTCGTGCTTGAAGTAATATATATCTTGCTATCACTTTGTTGCTTGTATTGCTTAGCATAAGTTGTTGGTGCACATAGGTGAACCTTAGTTGTTCTAGTTGTGCTTAACAAAGTAAACACTAGTTTTATTCCGCCTTTGTTGAGCCACTCTAGGAAAAGTTTTAATCGCCTATTCACCCCCCTCTAGGCGACATCCGTATCCTTTCACCTCCCCCTATATTTATGAGAGGGATGGGCAGCCTTGGGAGGGGTGGGTTTGAATCCAAACCCAAACCCAAGTTGGATTGAGAGAAGGACTTGTTTCTTCTCCCACTAGAAAACCATTGTTCCAGTTTGACTTTTCAAACTTCTTGTTTGACTTTCAATTTAGAGCTTTATTTCTCTCTTGCATATGCCAACACCAAGTGACCTTGGACATGATCTAATCATTCCACTTACCCATGACACATTCATGGACCATTCTCCTTTTGGACCGGCGAACCTTCTAGACCCTTCTAGAACCTCTCCGATGAAATCATCGGAAACTTTCCCAAACTCCGAAATAGGACTTTCCTTATATGAATATTATTCTCTGGACCAATCCGAATCTCCTCGTGATATCCCGGATCCCATTCGAGACTCCGAACAACATTCAATATCCCTACTAACATTCCATATCTACTAAACAACATCGAATCCTTAAGTTTGTCTCCCTACGGTTCGTGAATTATGCGGACATGACCGAGACACTTCTAAGATCAATAACCAATAGAGGAATCTGGAAATTCATATGGCTACATATTTCTACGATTACTTTGATCGAATGAACCAATTACATATGATACCAATTTCCCTTCGTCTCACGATAATTTACTTATCCGAGGTTTTGATCTTTCAGATCTCTGCACACCTAGTTCAACCTCATTTCCGATAAGTACTTGTAGAGGTCCCAACCTTTAATAAGGTAGAGATCCTGTTTACAATGCTAGTCCTGGATCAATATCTAGCATCCAGTTAAGATGTAATATCAAGAAACAAAGGTCATAATACAACTTTATAACCAGGAATAACATAATTTTATTACATCTTACATAGCTCATTTGGCTATTACATTACATTGCAGCAGAAAAACTATAAGCATGGGGTCCTTCATCTTCAAAGTGCCACAGGCAAACATGTTGGTTGTAGACTTGTAATCCTAATCAATCAACTTCACTAATATCAATCAAACCTGCAACATTACAAGTTACAGCCACAAGGGTCAATACATTTGAATTGTATTGGCAAGTTTCACTACTATGAAGAATATAAGTGGATCCTATCAATACATGCATATTTGGCTAGGTAGGGTTTTAGGCTCATTTGCTGAAAGCAATAATTTATCCTAACTTTTCAAAATAGTTTTGATCTTTGTCAAATCTTTCTGAACTCCTTGGTAAATCCCCAAGTGTTTCAAGTCTTTGTCAAAATCTCTTGAGCTCCTTGGTAAATCCCCAAGTGCTTCAAGTTTTATCAAAATCTCTTGAGCTCCTTGGTAAATCCCCAAGTGCTTCAAGTCCTTTGTTGTCACTTTAAAGTTTTGCTTTTAGAAATTGGAATGTCGAGATTTCCCATAGCTTCAAGCTTTAGTTGCTCAGTATTGTCCATAACCGGGGACACGTCTAAGTACTTAGATTTTTATCTTCTGCAAAAGTTGTACACTTTACCCACATGACACAATCTCATCTTGTTGCCACCAGTGGCCTCTGGATAAGTACTCACCAAGATGGAGTACTGGCAGATTGAGAATGTGACGAAGTCTTTCCAGAGGGTCCTCCCATACACCATTGCTAGCTTGTCTTCAGGCACCAATGTAGGGTTCCTAGTTCCCTCATTTCCAGTAAACCTGAAGACAATGCATGGGTCTTCCCAATGTAGTCGACTAAGCCAGAGCCATATTATCATGTGGCTGTACACGAAAGCCACAGTTGGAGAAAAATGTTCAATCTCTAAGTCCCTGGGTGGTTTTATTTTGGTGCA
Source organism: Avena longiglumis (assembly GCA_030063025.1). Classification (NCBI taxonomy): domain Eukaryota; kingdom Viridiplantae; phylum Streptophyta; class Magnoliopsida; order Poales; family Poaceae; genus Avena; species Avena longiglumis. Next base: position 522,465,293 of record CP125976.1, read on the forward strand.
CAACACAAATATATTGCCATCTACATGGTTACTTTTGTTGTCACCTTGTCCAAAACTTGAGTATCCTTGTCCACCCAGGTGGTTCATTGAGTACTTGTTTTATTATATAAAACATAAGTCCTTTTCTCAACTTCATAAAAACTCAACATGTATCTCTTCTCAAAATATGTTGCATGGCTAAGCATTTTACAACTACATTGTTTCACTAAGGAATATATGAGGTATCCTATTAGAATTTAGCATAGCATAAGTATAGAAATTCTTTTCATGCATGTTTCAAAAATCCACTAAGTATAATGAAAATAGTAGGACTTTAGATGATAGTGTAACTTGCCTTTTTGGTAGGGAATGTTGGTTCACTTCTTGATTTTGCTAATCTCACACTCTTCTAATTTCACTACAAGTCAATCAAGCAAACATAGATTCAACTAGCATTCCAACCAATATTCAAACAATTCAATCACACATAAAATAATAGAAACTAAGTCATGCATGCAAGCATGCAAAAGGGTAGTTTTATTTGCAAAAGGTGGTTTATACTAGGCTCTACACATTGTAAGGATCAAAGTGGTCTTTTTCTAAAGTGGCAAAGTCATTTGCAAAAGAGTTTTACCAAAAACCATTTTTAAATTAAATCATCATTTCATGTGATTGAAATTGTTTTTTAGCAAAGCAACAATTTTATATTGTTCACCAAATAAGTTGTTAGTTCATAAAACTTGGTGTTTAGGGTCAGTAGGTTTGAATCAAAACATTTTCCAAAGGTTTTTGTTCAAAAATCCTTTCCATAACAAAATCAATATTTTTATTTGACTAGAAATGGGCTAATTCAATTAATCCATCCTAATATTTTCAAAATACATTTTTAAATCCACAAGTTGGTTCTTAAGGTCAGTAAGTTAACAACAAACCAATTTGCAAAGATTTTAACCCTAAAAACATTTTGGAATAATTTTTATAACCTAAACAAGCATACAAATGTTTCTGCAAAAACAAACATTTTACTAGAAGCTTTTTACTAAACAAATTGCATGGTTGGATAGGGCTTGTCTCACTGATTCCATTGATATAAAGTTTGCAAAATTTGGACGTGTGGATCAAAAGTTACAAGGGTTACAAATTTGCATCTAAATCTGATTTCAAATTCTGTTTTAAACCAAAGGTTGGCCACGCGGCGACTTCCTATTCGTCGGTACCGTTTCGGGTGGATCGACTGATGCAGTGCGTTGGATTAAAATGGATCGCGCGGCTCAGATTGCGTACCCCTTCAGCGTTTAAGTGATCTATCGCGTGCGTACGATTAAAATCCAACGACGCACAACTACTGGACATAAACCGGTGGCGCTAGCGGTGGTGAACGGCGGCGGCGCGGCCGGACGATGTGCTAACGGAGGTTACATGAAGCATAGGAGGAAACGAGGATGCTCACCGTGCTCGCGAGGTCGAGGTGAAGCTCGAGGTGGTTCTGGTCTGGCGAGGGGCGCACTGGAGAGAGATTAATCGCTCGCCAGAGTGGAGCTACGCCTCGGCCACGCTCTGTCGTCGTCGAGGACGGTTCTATGGGTCACGAGGAGACAAACGGAAAGCATGGTCAGACGCGCAAAGCCAAGGCAATGATGCGTGCGTGATTGAGAGGGCGCGGGGTGGTCGGTTCTTACAAAAAAAAATCGCCGGAGAGAGAAGCAGACGGCAGCGACGCTCAGAGGTTGTCGAAGTCGAGGTTCTGGGGCGCCCGCGAGTGAACGGAATACACAGGGAGAAGCTCCAGGGGCTGGGGAGTGCGTGAGCTTGGTCGAGGAGGCGAGGTGCGGTGTCTACTGGCCGGAATTTGCTGGAAAGGTTCGCCGGAGCAGCGGCGATGCAACTTCGATTCAGGGCAGCCTGGTGTCTCTCGTGCTGTGGTGTTTGAGGGGAAAGGAGGAGGAGGCAGGGGCGAGTATAAGGGCATAGACGTTGGAGAGATTAATGCCCCCATTGACGCGAATTGATCGCTGCGATTCAAGACAGAAACGGCGAGGAGTAATCGGCGCGGTTTGAAGACGATGAACCTGAGGGGTGGGTTCGGTTGGTTAGCGAGAGAGAGAAAAGGGAAATGGGGTCCACCTGTCTGTCGCTCTGCGGGTGCGTGTTTGAGTGAGAAAACGTTTCGCGAGAGAGAGTGGGGTGGGCTTGCTTTGGTTGCTTGTTGGCCGGCTGTCATTCGATTCTATTTTTTTCTTTCTGAATGTTTTATCTTTTTCTATTTCTATTTTCTGTTTTGAAATTCAATCAAACAAATCAATCAACAAATCAAGTCAAAATTCCTCCAAACTTTGCCTTGAGTTTTGGTTCTGTTTAACAACAATATTTCAAGTCCCAGAAACAAAATAATATTTTTATTTTAGGGTCCATTAATAATTAAATAAAATGGACATTAGTTAATAAATCAAATAGGATTTGATTTATTATTTAAAATCTCCATTTGAAATCCAAATAATATCAAAACCAAAACACTTCAGTAGGTTTTATTTGAAAATAAAGAATACTTGGAAAACTTGTTTAAAATAAATAAATAAATAAATAAGTCTTGATGTTTAATTAAAATAGTAAAACCTTTATTTTTAATAAACTTGGATATTAAATCCTTATTATTTTATTTTTAAATAAACCTTTACTATTTTTTTATCAAATAGAAGTATTTTATTTCAAAGGCTTGGCCAAGTTTTAATTTGTCTTTATAAAATAATCCTTATTTATATTTCTACCTTTTCATTTGAAAACCAAATCTTTTTATTAAAAGATTCAAAATAATACTTTCAAATATTTTTTTAAATTTATTGTTTATTTTTCTTTTTCAATCCTTTTAGGATTTTATTTGATCAAATAGGTTTTTGAAAGTTTCCAATTGGATTCAAAAGTTTCTTCTCACCCTGAAAATCAACAAAGTTTTATTTTATTCAATTATTTTTCACATTACAAGATTTGGAAAATCTTGGGATGTGACAGGCTACCACCCTTAAAATAAATCTCGTCCCGAGATTTGGGAAAGCTAGGGTTACAAGTAGGCTCAAAGCATCTAGGGTACTACCACCCTTAAAATTTTCCAACTAAATTACATCTTGGTTTGCTTGGGATCTTGGGGAAACTTCTCTGGGCAAACATCTGCATAGTGTCCTTTGTTTCCACACTTGACACATGTGACAAGGCTGAGATCCTTCATAGGCTTGTTTATCTTGTTCTTCATCTTTTCTGGACAATTGCTTGCATAATGTCCTGGTTCTTTGCAATTGAAACACATGGTAAGTTTGAGTTCTTCACGTGTCTCTTGTGGACAAGCTGCTACATAATGGCCTAGATCTTTGCAGTTGTTGCACCATACTTGACCAATTTCCTTATACTTCTGCTTCTCTGGACATTCACTGGAGTAGTGTCCCATTTCTTTACAATGATGACATTGCACATGGCTTTTGTCCTTCTTTTTCTTTTTGGGCTTCTCCAAAGCTAGGACTGCATCTAGTTCATGTTGTTCATATGTTATCTTATAGGTAGGAATGTCTACTTGTTTCTTGGACCTTCTATTGCTCCTTGGGTAATTCATATGCCTCTTCTTTGGTCCTTTGAATTGGGTTGTATTGCATGGAGATATAAGTGGAGCTTTTCCTTTGTCCTCATTCTTCTTGGTAGACTTGGATCCTCTTGATAGTTTGCAATCATTTGTTGCACTCCACCTTGTTTCCTTTGTTCCACTATGGAATAGATGGGGCATTGGATAGGGACATGATTATTTCCTTCACATAAGTAGCAAGTAGCTTGAGAGGTGGGACATTGGCCAACATGATGTTTCTCTTCACAGTTAGGGCATTGATCTCCATTCTCCTTAGAGGTGTGATCCTTGTCTCCATAAATATTGCAAGCTTTGGCTCCTTTTAGAATGACATCTTTGTGATCCTTGAAGTTGCTTTCCATGTTGAGCATTTGATCTGTCACCTTATGCAACATTTGGGCTTGGTCTTCCAAAAACTTTTGCAGGGTTGGATCTTCCCCACTGGTGTTGGCTATGAATTGAGCTGTCATTTGGTTCAACTGGTTTTGGGTTCCTATGAGTTCTCTCATGTTGTCCTCTTGGTTTTTGTTGGTGTTATCAACCTTGATGTTGGAGTCTCTTGGAGTAGTCATCTATTTGGGTTGAATTGAGATTAGAATAGGCAAGACATTTCTAAGGAATTAGTTCTAATCACACACTTCACAATTCACACAAACAAGGTGCAATCAATCACAAACAACTTTTCACTCAAACAACAAAGTTCAAGCACATACTTAGGCAACAAAATATTTTTATTACACCACATAAGTTGGTGTGTTAGACTTAACTATATATGGTGGTCCATCTATATGGTTCACTTGTGATCTTTCCATCTTTCTTGGTTGATTCTTCTTACTTGAGATCATGGTTTCTTTGGGAAAACTTTTGGTCACAAAACTTCAAGTGATGTGGGCTCCTTCTAACTTGTGTTTCCTTAGTCTCCAAATCTTGAGCAAGATTTCTTGTCTCTTGTCCTTAGTGATATCCAAGTTTGAGGTCCTTGGTGAATATGTCAAGATGTTGAAGTCATTAGAGTTGAAGAAGTTGAAGTCATTAGAGTTGAAGAAGTTGAAGTCCTTAGAGTTGATGAAGTCCTTTGCACATGGTGTAGGTTTTTCCATCAAGTTGAAATAGAAGAGATGTAGAGTTGAAACCAAAATGGTTGAGGAAAGAGTTTACAAGATTGTTTGTAAATAAGTTTTGGAACAAATACAACTCCTATTTTTCTAAGGGGTTTTGTCCAATCCTAGGTTTATAAATCCTACAGCAACACAATGCTCGATACCATCTCAGAGGTCCCAACCTTTAATAAGGTAGAGATCCCTGTGTTTACAATGCTAGTCCCTGGATCAATATCTAGCATCCACAGTTAAGATGTAATATCAAGAAACAAAGGTCATAATACAACTTTATAACCAGGAATAACATAATTTTATTACATCTTACATAGCTCATTTGGCTATTACATTACATTGCAGCAGAAAAACTATAAGCATGGGGTCCTTCATCTTCAAAGTGCCACAGGCAAACATGTTGTAGACTTGTAATCCTAATCAATCAACTTCACTAATATCAATCAAACCTGCAACATTACAAGTTACAGCCACAAGGGTCAATACATTTGAATTGTATTGGCAAGTTTCACTACTATGAAGAATATAAGTGGATCCTATCAATACATGCATATTTGGCTAGGTAGGGTTTTAGGCTCATTTGCTGAAAGCAATAATTTATCCTAACTTTTCAAAATAGTTTTGATCTTTGTCAAATCTTTCTGAACTCCTTGGTAAATCCCCAAGTGTTTCAAGTCTTTGTCAAAATCTCTTGAGCTCCTTGGTAAATCCCCAAGTGCTTCAAGTTTTATCAAAATCTCTTGAGCTCCTTGGTAAATCCCCAAGTGCTTCAAGTCCTTTGTTGTCACTTTAAAGTTTTTCTTTTAGAAATTGGAATGTCGAGATTTCCCATAGCTTCAAGCTTTAGTTGCTCAGTATTGTCCATAACCGGGGACACGTCTAAGTACTTAGATTTTTATCTTCTGCAAAAGTTGTACACTTTACCCACATGACACAATCTCATCTTGTTGCCACCAGTGGCCTCTGGATAAGTACTCACCAAGATGGAGTACTGGCAGATTGAGAATGTGACGAAGTCTTTCCAGAGGGTCCTCCCATACACCATTGCTAGCTTTTCTTCAGGCACCAATGTAGGGTTCCTAGTTCCCTCATTTCCAGTAAACCTGAAGACAATGCATGGGTCTTCCCAATGTAGTCGACTAAGCCAGAGCCATATTAGCATGTGGTGTACATAAAGCCACAGTTGGAGAAAAATGTTCAATCTCTAAGTCCCTGGTGGTTTTCTTTTGGTGCACAACACAAAGAGATTGCCATCGACATGGTTACTTTTGTTGTCACCTTGTCCAAAATTGAGTATCCTTGTCCACCAGTGGTTCATTGAGTACTTGTTTTATTATATAAAACATAAGTCCTTTTCTCAACTTCATAAAAACTCAACATGTATCTCTTCTCAAAATATGTTGCATGGCTAATCATTTTACAACTACATTGTTTCACTAAGGAATATATGAGGTATCCTATTAGGATTTAGCATAGCATAAGTATAGAAATTATTTTCATGCATGTTTCAAAAATCCACTAAGTATAATGAAAATAGTAGGACTTTAGATGATAGTGTAACTTGCCTTTTTGGTAGGGAATGTTGGTTCACTTCTTGATTTTGATAATCTCACACTCTTCTAATTTCACTACAAGTCAATCAAGCAAACATAGATTCAACTAGCATTCCAACCAATATTCAAACAATTCAATCACACATAAAATAATAGAAACTAAGTCATGCATGCAAGCATGCAAAAGGGTAGTTTTATTTGCAAAGGTGGTTTCTACTAGGCTCTACACATTGTAAGGCTCAAAGTGGTCTTTTTCTAAAGTGGCAAAGTCATTTTCAAAAGAGTTTTACCAAAAACCATTTTTAAATCAAATCATCATTTCATGTGATTGAAATTGTTTTTTAGCAAAGCAACAATTTTATATTGTTCACCAAATAAGTTGTTAGTTCATAAAACTTGGTTTTTAGGGTCAGTAGGTTTGAATCAAAACATTTTCCAAAGGTTTTTGTTCAAAAATCCTTTCCATAACAAAATCAATATTTTATTTGACTAGAAATGGGCTAATTCAATTAATCCATCCTAATCTTTTCAAAATACATTTTTAAATCCACAAGTTGGTTCTTAAGGTCAGTAAGTTCACAACAAACCAATTTGCAAAGATTTTAACCCTAAAAACATTTTGGAATAATTTTTATAACCTAAACAAGCATACAAATGTTTCTGCTAAAACAAACATTTTACCAGAAGCTTTTTACTAAAAAAATTGCATGGTTGGATAGGGCTTGTCTCACTGATTCCATTGATATAAAGTTTGCAAAATTTGGACGTGTGGATCAAAAGTTACAAGGGTTACAAATTTGCATCTAAATCTGATTTCAAATTCTGTTTTAAACCAAAGGTTGGCCACGCGGAGACTTCCTATTCGTCGGTACCGTTTCGGGTGGATCGACTGATGCGGTGCGTTGGATTAAAATGGATCGCGCGGCTCAGATTGCGACCCCTTCAGCGTTTAAGTGATCTATCGCGTGCGTACAATTAAAATCCAACGACGCACAACTACTGGACATAAACCGGCGGCGGTAGCGGTGGTGAACGGCGGCGGCACGGCCGGACGATGTGCTAACGGAGGTTACATGAAGCAAAGGAGGAAACGAATTGATCGCTGCGATTAATGCCCCCATTGACGTTACTAGAAATGCGAGTATAAGGGCGTAGACGTTGGAGAGATTAATGCCCCCATTTATGCGAATTGATCGCTGCGATTCAAGACAGAAACGGCGAGGAGTAATCGACGCGGTTTGAAGACGATGAACAGGAGGGGTGGGTTCGGTTGGTCAGCGAGAGAGAGAAAAGGGAAATGGGGTCCACCTTTCTGTCGCTCTACGGGTGCGTGTTTGAGTGATAAAACGTTTCGCGAGAGGGGGGCTGGGCTTGTTGGGCCGATCGGTCATTCGATTTTTTTTTTCTTCAATGTTTTATCTTTTCTATTTCTATTTTCTGTTTTTAAATTCAATCAAACAAATCAATCAACAAATCAAGTCAAAATTCCTCCAAACTTTGCCTTGATTTTGGTTCTGTTTAACAACAATATTTCAAGTCCCAGAAACAAAATAATATTTTTATTTTAGGGTCCATTAATAATTAAATAAAATGGACATTAGTTAATAAATCAAATAGGATTTGATTTATTATTTAAAATCTCCACTTGAAATCCAAATAATATCAAAACCAAAACACTTCAGTAGGTTTTATTTGAAAATAAAGAATACTTGGAAAACTTGTTTAAAATAAATAAATAAATAAATAAGTCTTGATGTTTAATTAAAATAGTAAAACCTTTATTTTTAATAAACTTGGATATTAAATCCTTATTATTTTATTTTTAAATAAACCTTTACTATTTTTTTATCAAATAGAAGTATTTTATTTCAAAGGCTTGGCCAAGTTTTAATTTGGCTTTATAAAATAATCCTTATTTATATTTCTACCTTTTCATTTGAAAACCAAATCTTTTTATTAAAAGATTCAAAATAGTACTTTCAAATATTTTTTTAACTTTATTTTTTATTTTTCTTTTTAAATCCTTTTAGGATTTTATTTGATCAAATAGGTTTTTGAAAGTTTCCAATTGGATTCAAAAGTTTCTTCTCACCCTGAAAATCAACAAAGTTTTATTTTATTCAATTATTTTTCACATTACAAGATTTGGAAAATCTTGGGATGTGACAGTACTCTTTTCTCGTTCCCGTGGTATGTGATCCCTTGTGAGCCAGTCACATGCTTGCAAGCTAATTGGATGACATTCTACCGAGAGGGCCCAGAGTATATCTATCTGTCATATGGATGGAAAAATCCCACTCTTGATCCATGTGCCTCAACCCATACTTTCCGAATACTTAATGCCACCTTTATAGCCACCCAATTACGGTGTGGTGTTTGATGTCATCAAAGCATCCTTCCGGTGATGGTGATTAACATGATCTCATGGTCGAAGGAATTAGGTTACTATGTATCTGAAATCTTATAGCAACTGAACTATTAAAATGACTTGATCTTTATGCTACGCTTATCTATACAGTATGTCCATCATACCATTTTCCTAATGATATGATCTTGTTGTTAACAACATCTCAATGTTTATGATTGGGAAACCACGATCATCTATTAACCAACAAGCTAGTATTATAAAGAGGCTTTACTAGGGTCTCTATTTTAGTTTACAACTCACACAAGTATTAATATTTCCTAATCATCAAGTATAGCATGAATGTAAACATTTATCATAAACACAAAGATATAATAATAACTATATTTATTATTGCCTCTAGGGAATATCTCCAACAGTCTCCCACTTGCACTAGAGTCAACTAATCTAGATTACATGGTAATATACCGAACACCCATGGCGGTTTGGTGCTGGTCATGTTTTGCCCTCGGGAGAGGTTTAGTCAACGGATCCGCCACATTCAGATCTGTGTGTACTTTGCAAATCTTTATGTCACCATATTGTACATGCTCTTGAATAGCGTGGAAACGTAGCTTGATATGCTTCAGCTTCTTGTGTAACCTTGGTTCTTGCGCATTGGCTATGGCGCCCATGTTATCACAATAGATAGACATTGGGTCCAACGCACTTGGAACCACACCGAGCTCTGTAATGAACTACTTCATCCATATCGCTTCTTGTGAAGCCTCCGAAGCAGCTATGTATTCCGATTCAGTTGAAGATCTCGCCACAACGCTTTGCTTTGCACTCCTCCAGCTTATTGATGCACCATTCAAAGTAAATACATATCCAGATTGAGATTTAGAATCATCCGGATCGGTGTTCCAACTTGTAGCATCCCAGTTGTCTAACTCCTGTAATGCTACATGTTATAATAATAAAAAGGGCCAATTCCAACATATAATTGTTGCATCATTATCATATCATGCTCATGTCATCATGTCACCTTGCATTTGAGCATCATATAAAACCCTTTCTTGTTTGGTTCTTATCTCATGTGCATGATTAATTGTAGTTGCCTCTTGATATTGTATCTGGCTCTTGATATGTTGTTAAATGCCCAAGTTGAATTGGGGGCATATCTCTTTTGAACTCCACCACCTTTCTTCCACCACCTTTTAAATTCCACCATCCAATTAATATGAGCTTGGCATTTTTACTTGAGTTTATCTCTAGCTCATGTTGGTTGGTTGGATTCCACCCATAATCTTTTGCTTGGCCTTTTGGGAATGCATGGAAGGATGCCATATGAATTTATGTTGTTTTCACAAAATAAAGACATGGCATATATTGTTTGCATGGGCCATGCAAGTGCCACCTCTTTCTGACATTTGAAGGTTGTTTGTTGTTTTGCTTGCATGGATCACTCCTTCCTTGCTTGATCTTGTTTTGGTAGTTTAAAACCCTAGCTCACCCCCCTTCTCTCTCTACCTTCCTAGCTAATCTTTTAATCTAATCACCTAATCCTCTTTTCTCTCACATGCTTGCACCTGTGATCATGTGTGTTTTTCTCTTAGGCATCTTGGCCTCTTCTGGCCTCTCCTCTCAACCAATTCCTCTATTCAAACCTCCTGGTAACAAAGTTCAAAGGTTTTGAAATCAGTAGCTGGTTTGAATTTGTTTTAGATTGAAAACAAACAAATCAAACAAAAATAAAAGAGGAAGGAAAATAAAAGAGAGAGAGAGAGAGTACCAGCAGCAGCCCAGGAACACTTCCTTCCCCTGGCCCAATTCGTCTTCCCTGGCCCAACTCGCCTGGCCCAATACCCCTCCGTTTCCCCTCCTGTTCACCATCTTCCTGCAGCCACCTCCTCTCTCTCAAGGCGACGGAAAACAAACGGCGGAGGTGGTGGCCGCTCCCGTCGTCTGCTGCTGCCAGACGCACGCGACGCGTGAGCCCTCGCTTCTTAGCCAAACCGCAGCCCTCCCTCAACCCTAGCCTCCTCTTCGCACCGCGCCGCCACCCTTTTCCCTTCGCTCTCGTCCCCAAACCGCCGGAAGCCGTGAAGGAAGCCGAGGAGGAGAAGGGTACTGCCGCTCGCCGGGACTGCAGCAGAGGAGCCGGGCCGCCATTTAAGCTTCGCATCGCTAACCGATCAAGGCCCGAGCGCCGCTGCCGCCGCCATTGTTCACCCTCCTCGCCGCTCTCGGCACCTCCCCACGTCAAGACCTCCTCGGTGAGCTGCCGCCGAACCTCCTCCTCTAGTTAGCGCCGTCTTCGCCTCGCTAGCATCGCCGCCAAGGCGCTCTGGCGCAAGACGCTGCCCATACAAGACGGCAAATCACAGAAAACCCCAGCGCACCATCTGTTCTTCACCTCGCCGTTCACAGCCTCGTAGATGTGCCCTAAACGAAGTGTAGCTGGTACATCCTCTACAACTTTCGTTATGCGGCATCCAGAATTCCTAGCGATTAGTCGGCATCTACATCGCAAGATCGGGTCTAGCCGCTTTGCGAGCGAGCTTCCATTCGACAATCAAACCCCCGGACGCTTTTATTTTAGCCCTCTTTCCAACGCCCTACCCGCAGCCCTCCTATCCTGTAATTTTGCAAAGAGAGACCTCGTTTATAAAAACCAACCCATGGTCCTCGGTCACACGTGTCACCCCCGACCACAAGTGGGCCACCTCCGCTGGCCCACACGCCGTGTGTGAGGGTGGAGCGGATCTGAGTAACAAAACCTTTATTGCATCTGTTTTGAATTCAAATCAAATTTAAAAATACAAATCTGTTTAAAACTAAACAAATTCATAACTTATTCCTGGATTAGAATTTGAATTCAAACCTTATATGAAAAATGATTTGTTTTTGAATGTTAATTCAAATCTTTATTCAAATATCTTCAAAAATTAATTTAATTAATTAACCTTTGACTTTGACCTAATTTGATTAATTTTGACTAAAAATAAAATTAAATTCATAATTCCAAATAATAATATATGTTTTTGAATCAGGAAAATGCGAAGAATTCAAATATGCCATTCAAAATATTATTTGAACATTTTAAAATTCCAAGTTGAGTTAATTACACAAATGCCACTGAAATTAAATAATTTCACAACTTTTGATTTATAAATTCCAAATTTAACAAATGATATGTCTAAAATGATCACCGACGAGACCTTTTCGCTTATGCTATCCATAACTTCAATTGCAGCATGCATCATATAAATATATAGTGAACAGCAACTGTTATGGCAACAAATGTGATTCCAAAACCCCATTAAAATGTTATTACTTGTCTTCCACACCTCACCATGCCATGCTACCTTAATGCCATGTAAATTGTGCATCATTCATCATGGCATGATTGTTTGCTTGACGCATCTTATTCATATGCTTGTGCTCTATATTCATGTTAGCCTTGTTTGTTTGGTTTTTCTTGATAGACAAGAAAGTGGGTTGTATCAAGAGAACCAGAGCACTACCTGATCCGCCCTCGCTTCAACTGAGTCAGCAAGCACTTCCACATGCTTGCATACATAAGACCTATTGCCTCTATCTTATTCTTGCATCATTGAGTCGCGATTGCATTAAATTGAATCCCAAGTATGCATAGCTTTTACTTTTAAACCCCAAAGCTTGTTCCTCCATCCCATGAGCCACTATAGGAGTTGTTTGAGCCATGCGAAGTCGAGAACAACATGTGTAGGGTATGTGAGAGTCTGTTGGATAATGAGGTACCTAAACAACTTAACCGAGTAGTATGGGAGAACTAATGAAAGTGGCACCGTGAGCAACATCTGCTATTTGGTTTTTCCGCTCACTTGTGTCCCGTGAAGACCGAGTACTTGATTCCTGTTCCTTGATTTATCGCGCTATCCACATCCGGAGGTATATGGGACCCCCGAGCCGTAGCTTGATTCATCTTATTTCTTGGGCCACAAACTAGTTTGAGGTTTTATTTACTATCCGTACTTATGCCATGCTACTTTCAGTATTTAAATTGTAGGAGCACACCGCATCTTGTTAGGAATTGTGACCCGTTTACGTGGTATCGACAGTCCCGTTGGGATCTGCTTGTCGCCATCACGCCCCCACAAACCTTGAGTCCGTCTCGAGCTTGCTTACTTGCTATGGTAGACTCAAGGGGTAGCCCCCAAATATTTCAATCTGTGATTGTTCAATGAAAGCCTCGTTGGGGTTTGATTTGGTTTTTCCGAGGTTGATCGAGCGTGTGTTGCTATTGGTGCACCCCGGCCGGGTAAAACTTTCTGAAAGCCGTGTCTGCGGATATGGACGACTTGGAGCACAGTTTCTCGATCATAGACAAGCATAACTAAAGTACCGCTTTAATTTGACTAAGTAACTTGACTAGTAAATAGTGCAATACTCATCGAATGGTTAATAAAATTGCCAACGGATGGGGGGGTTGTTCGTCCGCTTCCTTGTTGGTAAGCAGGGAGGAGGATGGATCTGATGAGATTACCATTATAACTTGTTCTAAATTAACGGACATCCGCCTATCATTGGTTAGGCGGATGGTTAGCGTTATCTCAGAACTGCTAGGATTTATCTTTCGCAATCAAGGCCACCTGTGTTGTGTCCCTTTAGAGGCATTAAGACTTCGAAAACCCTTAGGGTCTCACACGATAAATTATTGGTTCAGATGGATGTACCTTCGCAGGATTGACGGATCGGGTGGAAGAAGAGGACATGGGCAACGATCGCTTGGTGTAGAGATTCCGGAACGGGATCCGTGAGACCTGTAGTTGATGTGCTTATTTCTATGGCATCTTATGCCGATTTGCTTCTTATCCGTACTGGATTTTGTTTGCCGCCCGCATGATACTGATGTGTGTTGTATGAGGAAGTATCATAAAATATAGATCTATCTAGGTCATTTGAATCTTGCCGTATGGCGCTATATTTCCTTTCTTTCTAGATGGTATGGCTCGATGTACTCTTGTATGGTGGCTTATGCATACCCACTTGTGTACGTAGTTGATCCTTCGCCGATTACGCCGACAGGTCCCGTTGAGAGGGTAGTGGTTGGGACGTCTGAAAGGACTACCAGTGAGTGGCTTTTGGGGCCCCACCGTACTATTTCAACCACTACCACTCATCCAGGCTTGTATCTAGGAGCGTAATTCACCGAGGTAGTTACACAACTAGCGTCGGTGTAACCATTAACAACGAGCTGTTCATCACCTCCATAAGAAAGAACCATATCCTTAGTTCTTCTCAAGTAGTTAAGGATGTTTTTGACCGCTGTCCAATGATCCACTCCTGGATCACTTTGACATCTGCTAGTCAAACTAACAGCATATGCAATGTCGGGTCTAGTACATAGCATGGCATACATAAGAGATCCTATGGCTGAGGCATAGGGAGTTTTACTCATCCTTTCTCTATCTTCTGCCGTTGCAGGACTTTGAGTTTTACTCAAGGTCGTATTGGGCAACATGGGCAAGAACCCTGTCACATCCCAAGATTTTCCAAATCTTGTTATGTGAAAATAAATGAATAAAATAAAACTTTGTTTGATTTTCAGAGCCAGAAGAAACTTTTTGAAATCAATTGGAACTTCAAACCCATTTGAATTAAATAAAATCTTAAAGGGATTCATAAAGATAAACATTTAATAAAGGAAAATTAAAATGTTTTGGAATTACTATTTTGGATCCTTTAATAAAAGAATTGGTTTTCAAAAGAAAAGGTGGATTCATAAATAAAGATTATTTTATAAAGCCAAATTAAACCTTGGCCAAGCTTTGAGAATTAAAAACATTTTATTTTTAATAAAAGTTAGCAAAGGTTTATCTAAATAAAATAATAAGGAATTAATATCCAAACTCTATTTAAATAAAAGGTTTTACCAATTTAATCGAAACATCAAAACTTATTAAATTATTTTAAATAATTTTTCTAAGTATTTTATAATCTCAAATAAAACCTACTGAAGTGTTTTTGGTTTTAATTTTAGTTTTCAAAATAAAGATATTAATAAAACAAATTCTATTTGATATAATAACTAAGGTCCATTTTATTTAATTATTAAATGGATCCTAAAATAAAGATGTTATTTTGTTTTAAACAAGTTTCCAAATATTATTTATTTCCAAATAAAACCTACTGAATGGCTTTGGTACTATTTTAGTTTTAAAAGTAAATATTCTAATAAAACAAATCTTATTTGAAGTAAATGAATAAGGCCCATTTTTTTAATTTAATTGTTAATGGACCTAAAATAAAATGTTATTTTGTTTTAAACAAGTTTCCAAGTATTCAATATTTTCAAATAAAACCTACTGATTTGGTTTTGAAAATATTTGGATTTCAAATGAAGATTTTATTAAATAAATCAAACCATATTTGATTAAATAACTATGGTCTATTTTATTTAATTATTAAATAGATCCTAAAATGAATAAAAATATTATTTTATTTTGAGATTTGGTTTATGTTGATAAATGTAACCAAAATCTCATTACAATTGTTGAATTGTTTGAATTATTTGAATGCTTGAATAGTTGGGTGAAATTCAAATCGAAAATAGAAAATAGAAAAGATAAAACAAAGCAAACAGAAAAAATAAGAGTAAAATTTAAAAGCCCAACTAAAAAGCCTTGACCGATCCGCCCTCTCCCAACCGCTTTTTCTCACCACGTATAAACCCGTTAAGTCGGACGGTGGACCTCCCCCTTTTTCTTTTCCCCAGCGACTGGACCCATTTCCTGTTCATCCTCCTTCTTCCTCGCGGTGGCAGGCCACCTCTCCTCGACTGCTTCGCGACATTTATGAGCATCAATTGACGTTAGCGGCTTAATCGCTCCCGACCGCGCATTCTTAAGCACCTCTCCTCCTGACATTTTCCCAGCATAACTCCTCCTCTCGCCTTAGGTCAGCCAATCTTTCTCAGACGCCGTCTCCGACGAGCTTATTCCTCGATTCCGGCCATACACTGCCACCACTTGCCTCCCTGAGCACCCTAGTAGATTCCCCACCTCCTGACGCATCCGTCCGTGCCCCTCGTTCGACCACGCGCGTTCCCTGAGCATTTGCAACGACGAAACCGAGCGTGCGCCGCCGTCTGCCATTGCTCCGTCAAGCATTCCAGGTGAACACCGACCACCCCTGCCATTCCAGGTGAAAATAGTATATGTTAGTTTGCTTGATTTGCAGATTCTTTTGTGAGCTTGTTTAGAGTATAAAAATAGTTTAAAATTTTTTTTAGGGTTAAAACTTTTGCAAAATGGTTTGATGTGACCTTACTGACCCTAGGAACCAACCCTTGGTGTTAAAAATGATTTTGGTAAGATTTAGATTGGATTACTTGACTTAGCCATTTTCTAGCCAAATAAAAAAGAATGGTTGTGGTTATGAAAATGTTATGGGAAGAAAACTTTAAGAAAATGGTTTGATCAAACCCACTGAACCAAAACACCAAGTTTTGCAAATTAGCAACTCATTTGGTGAACAACTTAAGAGTTTTGCCTTGATAAAAACATTTTTCACCACATGAAATGATGAATGGATTTAAAAAAATAGTTTTTGGACAAAACCCTCTTGCTAATGACTTTTCCACTTTGGTAAATGACCAATTTGGATCTTACAAAGTTTAGAAACCCAATAGAGACCCTCTTTGCAAAATAAAACTATCTTGTGCATGCTCCCATGCATGAATTGGTTTCCATTGTCTTGTGTGTGTGAATTTGTTTGAGTGATTATTGGTTTGGAATGTAAATTGAATTGGTGTTTGCTTGATTGATTTGTAGTGAAGTGTGAGACTAGCAAGATCAAGGAGTGAACTACCATTCCCTTCCAAAAAGGCAAGTGATGCTTCATACTTTTTGTCCCATTATTTTCTCTATGCATTAGTGAATTTTTGCTAAGTAAAACTTGCATGGATTTTGCTAAGTATGAAACTTACTATAGGAAAACCTAGTAGATGAATCCTTAGTAGGATTTCCTAAGTTAAAGTTTCCTATTACTACCAAGCTTAGCCTAGCTAATAGAAAACATGGGTGGAAAATATATTCACACTATGGAAAAATCTCTAAGTCTGAGGACTTAGGTTTTGTTTAATAAAACAACTAAGTTAATGAACCTCCTGGGTGGAATGGAAGGATTGGGATATGTTGAGTGGTTACACAAGGCCATGGACTTGGGTTGTGTATCTCACTTGTGGATGGCCACCAGAAACAAAGAGATTTGAGATGTCAAATGTTGAGAAGCTTCAAGTGCAACCACTTGGCAATATGGGCTCTGCCATGATCATATAGGTTGCAAGAACTTAGCCATATGGACAGTTGGTGGTAGTGTTTGATAGGTTGGAACGCGTCCATTTTGGTCTAAGGGAAAGCTTCTGAAAGATCTTGTCTTGGGAAACCAAGTCTTGTGGGGAAAGTGCACCACCTCTGCAGAGTGTAAAAGCTAAGTACTTAGCCATGTCCCTGGTAAAGGACAATTTGAGCATCAAGACATGGAAGCAATCAAGAATCTCATCATTCAAATTTCTAAGTTAAAATCTTGTGGTTTGAACAAGGGTTGTTTGAAATCTTCAACCTTTGATTGAGATATGCCTTGCAAAGGATCTTCAATCTTTGATTGAGAAAATGATTTTATCAAATCAAAAACTTAGTATTTTCAAATGTTAAGGATGAAGGGAATATGCCCGAGAGGCAATAATAAAGTGGTTATTATCGTATTCCTATTTATGATAAATGTTTATTTTGCATGCTATAATTGTATTAATACGGAAACGTTAATACATGTGTGTTTAATAAACAAAAAGAAAGTTCCTAGTTATGCCTCTCTTATAAACTAGCTCGTTGATTAACAAGATGATCAAGGTTTCCTGATCATGGACATTGGATGTTGTTAATAACGGGGTCACAACATTAGTGTAATGGTGTGATGAACATTCATCCGAAGTATAGCATTACGATCAAAGTCATTGAGTTTATATTGCTATAACAACTTACGAAGTGATCCTAATCCTTAGACCATGAGATCATGTCAATCACTAACACCTAAGAGTTTCTTGATAACATCAAACGTCACCGTAATAGGGTGATTATAAAGATGGGTTCAGAACTAATAAAGTGTTATGTTGAGGCCCATGGATCGAGAGTGGAATTTGTTCATCCCGATGACGGATAGATATACTGGGCCCTCTCGGTGATATCACATTGATTAGCTTGCAAGCAAGTGATTTGATCACTAGAATGTTATATCACGGAACGAGAAAAGAGTGCATGTCGTAACGAGATTAAACTAGGTATGGAGATACCGATGATCGAATCTCGGACATGTAATATATCGCGAAACAAAAGGATTAAGATACAAGCGTAAAAGGTTCCGGCGATCACAAGAAAGTCATCGTTGAATGTGTGGAGTCAAGATGGGTCTCAACCCGCTCGATTATTGATCCGAGAGGGTCTCGATCATGTCCGCATTATTCGCGAACCGTAGGGTGACACACTTAAGAGACACCGACATCCATTTGGAGCAAAAGTTTCATGCCGAAAAGAAAAGGAAAGCGAGGAATTTATTTCACTAGACACAAACTGCTTCGTTGAAATTGTCAAACTGGTTCGCATGTGAAATGGAATACTAGGGGTTTTATGTGAATGTTTGTTAATTAAAGTAATTAACAAAATTCTGAATAAATAAATAAAAGAGTTTTATTTAATGAGAGCTTGCATTAAATTTGGTGGAAATTTAATGCATGTGAGTGGATTTGAGTGGAGGCTTTTTAATGGGAGTGGAGGTTTTTCATTTTGAGTGGGAGCTCCACCCACATGAATGTGGAAGAGGTGGGGGCAGCCCCATGGCTGGGCGCATGGCCCCTTGGGTGCCCCCTCTCCCTATAAAGGCCCCCTCCTCCTCTCTCACAACACCTCCTCGTGAAGGATCTCTCCCCTCTAGAATTTATCCCCATGGTCTCGGACTAGCGAGATACATGTTCCCGTGGCTTTCGGCAAGAAAGAGTTGTGCTTCCGCTGCATCGCTGAGCGAGGAGGCGGAGGTTGCTCGGTGCCTCGAACGTGTGTGCGAGCACGGATGCTGTTGCTTTGGCGGCTTAGGACTTCCTCTCGATCTTGAGATCGGCAAGAGATCGTTTACATCAACCACGAGTTTGGACTCGTTAAGCTTTGTCGGTCTTCAAGGGTATGTTCTCTACGGATATACATCCGCTGTTTGTATCTAGTAGATAGATCTTGGTACATAGTTGTTCCCATCGAGGAAATTTTTGTTTTCTATGTCATAACCCTTCAAAGGGTATCGAGCCGGATCTATGCGTAGATACTTTGCAGGTAGTACACATATGAGTATGTGGGCGATGATGATCATTTTTTTGCTTCTTAGTTGTACTTTGGATATTGGTGGCATAGTGGGATGAAGCGGCCCAGACAAACTTTACATGTCCTCGCACATGAGACCTGTTCCACGCTTGAAATGAAACTAGTTTTGCATAAGTGGCTAGCGGTGTCCTCTCTCCTACTATAGTCAATATCTAATTTGCAACGAGTTGTCAACAATTTGGTTATCCTCGTTGTGGTTCATGTTCGTAGGTAAGAACGGTTCTATCTTCGAAAGCCCTAAGCCACGAAATTTGCAATGGATAAATTAGAGGCGTCTAGTTTAGATTGTTGCTGGGCTAGTGTTATGATATGGTGATGTTGTAAGTAGAAGTATAAGATGATACTCTTACAACACATAACGTAATCTCCATAGACCTTGGACTTACACATAAAGGTATGATAGTGATCATACCACGATGCACATGATAGAGATCATATGCGAACCATATCATTCCACTAATAAACATGTGATGTTTGATAGCATCTTATATTGCTTGTTTGGCTTTATTAGCATAATAAGATGATCCCTCATTTAGATATCAAGATAAAATGTGTTCTTCCTTAAGTATGCACCGACAATGTTTCGTCGCTTCAAGACATCACGTGATGATCGGGTACTTGAATCCACGAGCACTCTCGGTGTAAGATGCATTACACACGCCATACTAAGGTTCTTACTTGGCCAGCCTAGCATGCATATGGCCTCGAACACGGACCAAAGGTTAAGCATGAGTCATATAGTAGATATGATGCCCATTTGATGCTCGCTTTGAAGCTACACCGACTCACGTGATGATCGGACTTGGTGTAGTGGATTTGGTTCATGTAATCACCAAAAAGGCACGAGGGATGTCGTTTTTGAGTGGGAGTTCATTTCTAATTTGGATTAGTAGAACTCAATTTATCATAAATTAAATCAGTGAATTTGCATAATTTGTTGTAGTCATTGGCATTCGCTCACCACCTTATGCATAGTTGTAATTGAGATAATAGAACTATAGAATTCGGATATATACTTTACGAACCGGTATCGTATTGTGTTGAGTGTCAATCTAAAGTTTAAATTCCTATTGCAAACTTTCAAAGAAAATTCTATTTACTCCGTGAAATTTAATAATTGGTATTAAATCGAGAGTAACAATTCCAGTGTTAGTATCTTAAGTATCATGTTTGCTCCATGATTCTTGATTTAAACATCAAGTTTATCTAGGAGTCAAAGAATTTTTTCGTAAACCATCATGTGTGGCGTATATAACGATATCTCAAACAATGTTTTGGTTGCAATATGATAGAGTATAATATATGTTCTCATATTGGATGAGAATTTACGAAGGTTGGAGATGCTAGACATCCTAATCATCCAAAAGGGTTTTGAAAGTAATGTTATACTCACGATTCCTTTATAAGCTAAAGTAGCTTGATCATGAAAGTCGTCATGATAAGGGTGAATAGAATATGTATGTAAAATGTTTACTACACTAAAAGATTACTAAAGAATGGATTTTGAAAGAATACCGATCATTTGATGATGGTGATCTACTTCAAAGTGCAAGTCCAAAGGTATTATTATTTGAATATACACGCTTTGGACTAGGTGTCATGTATATGGCGCCACTTTTGATGTTGATAAATTCTTTTAAAAAGGAAAAGGAAATGCTGAAAGAGAATCTATAAAATATATTTGGCAGAAAAGAAAAGATTGGAAATATCCAATTTAGGTATATATATGATATACATGTTATGGTTGTATTCTTTGCTTGTTGAACAATGTGGTTCTTGGGTATTGGATACCGAATTGGTTGGTATGAAATTTCATACTAATGACACAATTCATGAACCACAATGGCCTAAGTAACTAGCAAGAGAATATGTGATGATGTTCATCGAAAACAAACAAACCGTTGTTTGTATTTCGCTGACATCAAAGCTTGACTTCAAGATTTGTTTTAATAATTGTTATTTGAATCAGGTATTATAAGAACAAAGGTTGTTCAAATAATTACCGTATTCCATATAAGATGGATGATTTACAAATCTAGTTGAAGCAAGACTTCAAGATTTGTTTTAATAATTGTTATTTGAATCAGGTATTATAAGAACAAAGGTTGTTCAAATAATTACCGTATTCCATATAAGATGGATGATTTACAAATCTAGTTGAAGAAAGACTTCAAGATTTGTTTTAATGATTGTTATTTGAATCAGGTATTATAAGAACAAAGATTGTTCAAATAATTACCGTATTCCATATAAGATGGATGATTTACAAATCTAGTTGAAGAAATCACATCCATAAATCCTAATGCTAAAATGTTGCAAGACAAATGATTGAAAGATCACTTATGAAGTGACATCGCTGTTTAAATTATATTGGAAAGAAAACATGAAGAATCTCCATTTTCATGGATTTTTGGAGTCTTTGATTTGATCAAGTGACGCCAGAGACTTTCCACGTGATAATTAAAACTTCGCTCAAAGGCCAAAGAAGAACGAATGACTAAAATATTGGAATTTATACATATCGATGTATGTATTCCATTATGTGTAGTCGTAGTTTATGGGTTTCAACTTCATATGCTTTCTCCGAAATTTGAATGAATGTTCACTTAATGAGAAACAAGTATGAAATATTTGAAAATGTTTCAAAGACTTTCAAGATGAAGTGAAAATCATTGTAACAAGAAAATAAATGAATTATGATTTGATCATAAAGGATTTATTTGAGTTACAAGTGTAACAAGAAAATAAATGAATTATGATTTTATCATAAAGGGATTTATTTGAGTTGCAAGTTTAGCAAAACACCTAGATTTACATCTCCAAACACCATAGGAGTATGGAGTGTTTGAGATTTGTAATGAAACCTTGTTTGACATGGTTGGATCAAAGGTGTTATTTATAAACTGCCATTATGTTTTAAAAGATTAAAGCTTTAGAGACTACCGCTTAATCGAAAAGAGCTCCATCTTGATCCGCTGAAATGACACCATATGAGTTATGGTTTGGGGTAAAACCCAAGTTGTCCTTTCTTAAATTTTGGTATGCTAAACATAAGTAAGATGTTTACAACCAAAGTCGGATGAGCATGTCTTTGTAGGTTATTTTGAATAACAATTGGTTATTCCTCCTTAACACCGAGGACAAAAGGGTTTGTCGCTTGAAATGTGAAGTTTCTTGAAGAAGGAATTTTTCATAAAAGTTAAGTGGGAGGACAATAGAAATTTGATAAGGTTAACGAACCTTAGCTAAATGTGCTGAGTTGCAGTCACGAAATCGCTCCGAGGCTGCCATAATGCTCATAGCTTATGTGCCTCAAAGGTTGTGGTCACGGAGGTCTAAAGTTCCTATTGAACCAAGAAGGTTTAAACAATCAAATACTAAGATTTGAGAGTAAATCATTATTGTTTGACAATGATGAACCGAATACATACAAAGAAGCGATGATGGGCCCCGACTCAAATGGCTTGAAGCCATAAAATCCGTGATAGTTCCATATACGAGAAATCAAGTTTTGAACTTGGAAGACCCTCCTAAAGGTGTAAAACCTATAGGTCGTATTTGGATCTATAAAGAAATGTATATGGATGTCTCACATCTATGAAATATTCGACATGTTGTAAAGTATTTTATGACAATGTTCAAAGAGTTGACTATGACAAGATTTGATCTTTCATAGCGATATTTAGTCCGGACGGATTAAAGTAGCAACCACTACATATAATCTGCTATATGGTAGATGAATAAACAAAACAAAGTTCTTCTAATAGAATGGTTACCTAGGACGGTACATGACACGGTCCAAAGGGTTTTTGTTAAATTCAAAGGATGCTAAAAGGGCATGCAAACTTCAATGGTTGAAGTAAGCATCATGAGTTGAATCTTCACCGTGATGAAAAGGAGTTTTCATCAGAGACGATGAAGATGCTTGCATTTGCAAGAAATTAAGTGGAGCGCTTAAGACATATTTCTAATACATTATGTGGAGGACATCTTGTTGATTAGAAATGATGTATATTTTATTGACAAAGGTTAAGAATTTCATTTTGATGAAAGACTTAGGCAAAACCCTAATATTTAGCGTGAATGTCTATAGTGGATAGATCGTGACGCCAATATGGTTATGCCAAAGGTACATATATGAGATATTGAAGGAGTTCAATATAGAAACGACAAGAAACAGTTCTTGTTGCATGGAAAGGAATTGAATCAAGATTCAAGTGTATCGACACTTGATAAGTGAAACAAGATTCAAGTGCTTTGACACTTGATGAGTGCAATCACGAGAATGTTTTGATCAATCATACCATGATATGTACACATCCAGATATGTCCTATGCTCTAAGTGTTATGAGCATATACCAGAATGAATCATAAAATGATCATTGGACGATAGTGAGGATATTCTTATGATCTTTTGGAAGAACTAAGAATATATTCGTGTAGAGGTGACAAACAATTACAAATAGTTCATTGTAAAGCGTTACATTGATACTAGTTTTGTCACAAGATACAATTTAAGTTTATCTCAATTTAAACTATGGGTGGCACAATGTAATGGAAAGGAGATTCCATGATGGATTTGGAAGAGTTCCAAAGTTAAGACATTGTGACGAATACTACAACAAAAGGCTAAGTATATGACTATAGTAGCAAAGAAAGGAGGGAATTTGTGTCAAGTAGTTTGTTATCAAACTAAGGTGTGGTTCAGAACGGCTAACACTAAAGATATATTGTATGACAATAGTATCGATGTTTTAACCCCAAGGAACTAAAGGTCTCACCGAAAGACCAAATTTATACAATGCCATCTCATTGAGAATGAGTGATGCGTGAAGACGCAAAGACATGAATACACACGGACCAAGCGCCGATCCAGAGATTATGTTAACCATTTGCAATTGTATATGGAACACCGGAAAGCCATAGGTGTTCAATACGCAGAGTTTTCAAACTAGATTATTGTCTCTAGTGCAAGTGGGAGACTGAAGGGAATATGCCCGAGAGGCAATAATAAAGTGGTTATTATCGTATTCCTATTTATGATAAATGTTTATTTTGCATGCTATAATTGTATTAATACGGAAACGTTAATACATGTGTGTTTAATAAACAAAAGAAAGTTCCTAGTTATGCCTCTCTTATAAACTAGCTCGTTGATTAACAAGATGATCAAGGTTTCGATCATGGACATTGGATGTTGTTAATAACGGGTCACAACATTAGTGTAATGGTGTGATGAACATTCATCCAAGTATAGCATTACGATCAAAGTCATTGAGTTTATATTGCTATAACAACTTACGAAGTGATCCTAATCCTTAGACCATGAGATCATGTCAATCACTAACACCTAAGAGTTTCTTGATAACATCAAACGCCACACCGTAATGGGTGATTATAAAGATGGGTTCGTAACTAATAAAGTGTTATGTTGAGGCCCATGGATCGAGAGTGGAATTTGTTCATCCCGATGACGGATAGATATACTGGCCCTCTCGGTGATATCACATTGATTAGCTTGCAAGCAAGTGATTTGATCACTAGAATGTTATATCACGGAACGAGAAAAGAGTGCATGTCGAACGAGATTAAACTAGGTATGGAGATACCGATGATCGAATCTCGACATGTAATATATCGCTAAACAAAAGGATTAAGATACAAGCGTAAAAGGTTCCACGATCACAAGAAAGTCATCGTTGAATGTGTGAGCCGATGGGTCTCCGGATCCCGCTTCGATTATTGATCCGAGAGGGTCTCGATCATGTCCGCATTATTCGCGAACCGTAGGGTGACACACTTAAGAGACACCGACATCCATTTGGAGCAAAAGTTTCATGCAAAAGAAAAGGAAAGCGAGGAATTTATTTCACTAGACAATCAAACTGCTTTCGTTGAAATTGTCAAACTGGTTCGTATGTGAAATGGAATACTAGCAAGGGTTTTATGTGAATGTTTGTTAATTAAAGTAATTAACAAAATTCTGAATAAATAAATAAAAGAGTTTTATTTAATGAGAGCTTGCATTAAATTTGGTGGAAATTTAATGCATGTGAGTGGATTTATGAGTGGAGGCTTTTAATGGGAGTGGAGGTTTTTCATTTTGAGTGGGAGCTCCACCCACATGAATGTGGAAGAGGTGGGGCAGCCCCATGGCTGGGCGGGCGCATGGCCCTTGGGTGCCCCCTCTCCCTATAAAGGCCCCCTCTCCTCCTCACAACACACCTCCTCGTGAAGGATCTCTCTCCCCTCTAGAATTTATCCCCATGGTCTCTGACTAGCGAGATACATGTTCCTGTGGCTTTTCGGCAAGAAAGAGTTGTGCTTCCGCTGCATCGCTGGAGCGAGGAGGCGGAGGTTGCCTGGTTCTCGAACGTGTGCGAGCACGGATATGCGCTGTTTTGCGGCGCTAGGACTTCCTCTCGATCTTGAGATCGGCAAGAGATCGTCTACATCAACCACGAGTTTGGACTCGTTAAGCTTTGTCGGTCTTCAAGGGTATGTTCTCTACGGATATACATCCGCCCGTTGTTTGTATCTAGTAGATAGATCTTGGTACATAGTTGTTCCCATCGTAGGAAAATTTTTGTTTTCTATGCTGCGAACCCTTCAAAGGAAAAATCTATTTTTGAGCAAAGCAAGCCTCAACTCCACTTAGCCAAATGCATATAGATGATAGACTCCACTATACTACCATAGTATCACTTGCCAATACAATTCAAATGTATTGACCCTTTGTGGTCAGAACTTGTATGTTGCGGGTTTGATTGTTTTTAGTGAAGATTGATTGATTAGGATTACAAAGTCTACAACCAACATCTCGCACTGTGGCACTTTGAAGATGAAGGACCCATGACTATAGTTATTCCGCTGCAATGTAATGTAATAGCTAAATGAGCTATGTAAGATGTAATAAAATTATGTTATTCCTGGTTATAAAGTTGTACTATGACCTTTGTTTCTTGATATTACATCTTAACTGTGGATGCTAGCTATTGATCCAGGGACTAGCATAGTAAACACAGGAGGAATCTACCTTATTAGGTTGAGACCTCTACAAACCCTTTCTTGCTATCTTCCATTACAAACCTATTTAGAACTTTGTCCAAATATGTACTTTGTGACAATGATATCAGGCGTCTCGATCTATCTCTATAAATATTTATGCCTAATATGTAAGCTGCTTCGCCAAGATCTTTCATTGAAAAACTATTATTCAAATAATCCTTGACACTATTAAGAAGGTCTACATCATTCCCAATCAACAATATGTCATCTACATATAGTATTAAGAATGCTACAGAGCTCCCACTCACTTTCTTGTAAATACAAGTCGCCCATAAGTTTGTATAAAACCAAAGCTTTTGATTAACTTATCAAAACGTTGATTCTAACTTCGGGATGCTTGCTTCAATCCATATATGGACCGTTGAAGTTTGCACACCTTGTTAGATTTTTTAGGATCGACAAAACCTTTGGGTTGCATCATATACAACTCTTCATCAATGTCTCCATTGAGGAATGCTGTTTTGACATCCATCTGCCATATCTCATAATCATAATATGCAGCGATTGCTAACATAATCCTCATAGATTTTAGCTTCACATCGTGAGAAAGTCTCATTGTAGTCAACTCCTTGAATTTGTCGAACCCTTTGCGACAAGTCGAGCTTTATAGACAGAATATTACCATCAAAGATATGTTTTCTTCTTGAAAATCCATTTGTTCTCGACAGCCTTCCTACCATCCGGTAAGTCCACCAAAGTCCATACTTGGTTTTCGTACATGGATCCAATCTCGGATTTCATGGCTTCTTGCCATTTATTGAATCGATCATCATCGCTTCCTCATATGTCGCAGGTCATCGTTGTCCACCAACATGACACTCATAACGGGATCATACCAACTGGAGTGGTACGAGTTCTCGCTGACCGCGAGGCTCAGAGAAACTACAACCAAGTTTCATGATCATCATCATTAGCTTCCTCTTATTGGCAGCACCAGAACTTCTTCCGGTCGCGCTACTGCAATTTCGAGAGAAGGTTCGACAACCTCGTCGAGTTCTACTTTCCTTCCAGTCACTTCTTTCGAGAGAAATTCCTTCTAGAAAGTATCCATTCTGGCAACGAAGATTTTGCCTTCGGATCTATGATAGAAGGTATACCCAATAGTTTCCTTCGTATCCTATGAAGACGCATTTTCCGCTTTGGGTTCAAGCTTGTCCTCAGTAACTTCTTTACATAGGCTTTGATCCCCAAACTTTAAGGAACGACAATCTAGGTTTCTTCCCAAACCATAATTCATACTTGTCGCTTCAACGGATTTAGATGGTGCCCTATTTAAAGTGAATGCGGCTGTTTCTAATGCATAACCCCAAAATGATAGCGGTAAATCTGTAAGTGACATCATAGAACGAACCATATCTAAGAGAGTTTGATTACGACTCGACACACCATTACTGCGTGGTGTTCCCGGTGTCAATTGTGAAAGTATTCGCATTTCTTCAAATGCTCGCCAAACTCAGAACTTAGATATTCACCTCCACATCAGAACGTAGAAATTTAATCTTCTTGTTACGTTGATTCTCTACCTCACTTTGAAATTCCTTAAACTTCTCGAAAGTTTCGGACTTATGTTTCATGAAATAGATATACCCATATCTACTCAAGTCATCCGTGAAGGTAAGAACATGTTAGACCCCTCCTTTATAAAGGATAGGATCCCTGTGATTGCAATGCTAGTCCCTGGATCAATGCTAGCATCCACAGTTTAAGATGAAGTACACATATACAAAGGTCGTTATTACATTCATTCCGTAGATAAAGCATAGTCTTTTACAACTCAGGGCCATAGGACTAATACAAGAGTTTTAAGGAATAAGTAAATAAACACAAGTCTTCATCTTCATGTGCCACAGGCAAGCATGTTGAGTGTAGACTCATGACTCCTAATCATCATCGGAGTAACCTGCAACATCACAAGTTACAACCACAGAGGGTCAATACTTTGGAATAGTATTGGCAAGTGATACCTTAGTATATTTTTAAGTGGACTATAGAGCTATATGCATTTTGGCTAAGTGTAGCTTGGCTTGCTTTGCTTTAACATAAGTTTTTCCTATTAGTTGAAATCACTAAGTTTTCTTTGTCAAAAACATTCCCAAGGAAACCACCAATAGACATTGAGGTCCTTCACCCTTGTTCACCCACAAGTTTTTATTTAGAAGTTGGAGTGATGAGATTCTTGTAGCTTCCATGTCTTGATGCTCAAAAGTGTCCATTTCCTTGGACAAGGCTAAGTACTTAGATTTTCCATCTGCAGAGGTTGTGCACTTTTCCCACCAGACTTGGTTTCCCAAGACAGGACCTTTCAGAAGCCTTTCCTTAGTCAAATGGACGCGCTCCATCCTATCATCCCATCTACCACCAACTGTCCAAATGACTAAGTTCTAGCTACCTATATGATCAAGGCAGAGCCCATATTGCCAAGTGGTTGCCTTAAGCTTTCTCAACACTTGGCCTCCAAATCTCTTTGTGCCGGGTGGCTTTCCACAAGTGAGATACACAACCCAAGTCCATGGCCTTGTGTAACCACTCAACATAACCCAATCTTCCCATTCCACCCAGGAGTTCATTTGTCTTAGTTGTTTTATTAAGAAAATATAAGTCTCTTGACTTAGAATATATTTATCATATAGTATTTAGTTGTTCACCACCCTTGTTTGCTAAGAGCTAGGCTAGGCAAGAATATGGTAACTTAACTTAGGAAAATTTCCCTAGCAATTCTACTATTTCACTCTACTTAGGATTTCCCAATTTAGCACTTAGCAAAATATCATGCAATACTTTTAGCAAAAATAACTAATGCTAACATAAAACTTAGGATAGGAATATTCATGAAAATATCACTTGCCTTGGTAGTGGAGAGTAGCACTCTTCACAATCACAATCACTAGCAAAATCTACACATGAAAACAAAACATACAATTACACACAATTTAAATACAATCAAAAATAATATGAATGCATGCATGCATGCAAGGAATTACCAAGTGTTAAATTTTGAAAATTCTACTAAGTGTGTTCATGACTACAAAAACATAACATGTCACAAGTTTGTCCAAAACTTATTTGGCCATAATACAATTTTATAAAGATAATCCTATATCTAAAATAGCCCTAAACTTGTTCCACAAATAAAACCATTTTAACTGTTAATATATGCTAAACAAATTGGATATTCAGAAAGGCCTTGTTTCACTGAATCCAACGGTATAAAGTTTGCAAAAATCTAACGTGGCATTTGAAAGTTATGAGCATTTGAAGTTTGAATCTAAATCAGGTTTTAAATTCTGTTTTTAGTTTAAACCACGCCACGCGTCAAGTTTATCGGGCAGCACTTCGCACCGGATCACCCTCGTGCTGCTGGATCGACTAACGCCGCACGGCTCAGATCTGTCCATACCTTCGTTAAGTGAAGTGTTTCTCGCCAGAGATTCAGATCTAACGGCTAAGAATCTCCTAACCAAAACGAAAAGGCGCCACCGGGCGGTGACAAAGGGCGTCGGTGGCAAGGATGCCGGGTTTAGGTCGCCGGGAGGAAGGAGATGCTTACGAACCGCAGGAGGTCTGGATGCTCAAGGTGGCAATGGCTTGGAAAGGGCGCTCGGGTTCGCCAGATTTCTCGCCGAGTTCGCGAATGCGCCCGCCACGGTCGTGCCGACGTTGGCGAGG
Source organism: Avena longiglumis (assembly GCA_030063025.1). Taxonomy (NCBI): domain Eukaryota; kingdom Viridiplantae; phylum Streptophyta; class Magnoliopsida; order Poales; family Poaceae; genus Avena; species Avena longiglumis. Next base: position 522,495,031 of record CP125976.1, read on the forward strand.
TTCCTTGTCACGCTAAGCCAAACAGGGTACCGCCGATGCAAGACGATGAGGATTCTAGGCGATCAATCAGAGGACAAGGGGCGTGGCTACTTACGAGGGAGGTCGCCGAGTTCTTGCAGAGACGGTGGCGCTACCGACGCCGCCGGTAGTAGGGTTCATGCGAAGGCAAACGGAGAGTGTCATAAGATGCACAGAGGTTCACTGAACAAGATAGCGTGAATGCGAGACCGAGGGGAACTCGAGGCTCACCGGAATTCGCCGGCGCAGTCGTCGGAGACGGCGGGGTTGCAGAGAGAAATGCGCGCAGCCTGGGGGCGTTCAGTGCTTGGGGTTTTGGGGAAAAGAGAGAGGGGACAGAGGGGGTTTATATAGCCTAGCTAAGCGCGAGAATTACTCGGCCATTGATTCAATTGATGCCGCGATTATCACGTGAAACGGCAGCGTTGATTGGGACCTACAGGTCGTGGTGGAGACGACAACGTGGAGATGGCCCGCTTGTCCGAGGTACGCTGGAGTTTGGGTGGGGTCCGCTTGCAGCGTCAGTTGCCTGATGGCTCGCAAGGTGAGAAGAAAAGGAGATCCCGGTGGGCTTATGGGCTCGTTTCTTCTGCTGGCCAGATCGCCCGTGGCCTTTTCTTTTGAAGGACTCTTTTCTTTTTCTAAATTCATTTTCTGGTATGAATTTTAATATGAATTCAAATACTTTTGAAATCAAACTGCCTTGGAACTTTTGCAGGGTTTTTGTGGATTCAAAAATAGTCATAAAACTAAGTGGTTAATTTGCAAGGCTTGGTCATTTGGTTTCTAAAATAATTAGGATTTGTTCCTGCTTGCAAGTAATTGGAAGGGATTTTGAAAACTATTCCTAAATTTGAAATCTTGGGGTTTAAAAGTTTCCCCCTATCTTTCCATCAATGGTGGCAAGCAAACAAGTATTTAAACATTCCAATTTCAAAGGTGATGTTTATTTGGGACAATTTGACCACATGAAATCATAGCTCATATTCTATCACTAAGTGATTTTTGAGAAAACCCTAAATGAATGAATGATGCAAGTGATATGAATGAGTTTTTTTGAAACTATGATTTTTGGGATGTTACAAATCTAACCCCCTTAAGATGAATCTCGCCCTCGAGATTCGGATTGGCTAGCAAATAGGTGAGGGTGGTTTTTCCGAAGATCATCTTCTCTTTCCCATGTTGCTTCCTCTTCGGAGTGATGGTTCCATTGTACTTTACAAAATTTGATAGTCTTGGTCCTGGTGACTCTTTCTGCGGTCTCTAGAATCTTGACAGGCTTTTCCTCATAAGTGAGATCACTTTCTAGCTGAACTTCTTCCAAAGGTATGGTATCCTTCAAAGAAGACTCTTCCATTTCGGGTGACATTTCTTAAGTCGACTCACATGAAATACGTTATGGATCGATAGAGATTCCGCAATTCGACTTCATATGCAACTTCTCCTTTGCGACTTAGAATTTTGAATGGCCCAACATATCTTGGTGCCAACTTTCCTTTGACTCCAAATCTTTTCACTCCACGGAGTGGTGATACCGAGATAAGCTCTATCCCCAACTTCAGAGGTGACTTCTCTCGCTTAGAATCTGTAGCTTTTCCGCTTGGACCGTGCTATCTTCAACCTATCTTTAACCAATTTGACTTTTCTTCAAAGATCTTTGATAAGATCCGTCCAAATAAGTTCTTTCGCCCACACCATTCCATAACAATGGGGTGGTACACTTCCTTCCGTAGAGTAATTCGAACGGTGCCATTCCAATACTAGATTGATGACTATTGTTGTAAGAAAAACTCACAGAGGGTAAACTTTCATCCCAACTCGCTCCGTAATCTAAAGCACATGCTCTCAACATGTCTTCTAGAATTTGGTTGGTCCTCTCGCTTGTCCATCCGTTTGAGGATGAAAGGCAAGATCAATTCCAATCTCGCTCTAAGGATTCATGAAGTCGCTCCAAAAGTGAGAAGTGAATTGAGTTCCTCTATCCGACACAATACTCTTTGGCACACCGTGCAGGCATACGACTGCTCATGTATATTTTTGCTAACTTGGCACTTGTATAAGTTGTCTTTACGGTATAAAATGAGCCACTTTAGTTAGGCGATCCACTACTACCCATATGGAATCATACCGACCTGGTCCTTGGTAATCCAGAATGAAATCCATACTAATATTTTCCCACTTCCATTCGAATAGGCAAGGGTTGAAGCAAACGCTGGTTTTTGGTGCTCCGCTTTGACTCTACTACACACATCACATAAAGCAATATGTTCATGATGTCCCTTTTGAGATTGTTCCACCAAAACCTTTCTTTCATATCCATGTACATTTTGGTGTTTCCGGTGAATAGAATACGGAGAGTTGTGACCTTCTTGTAAGATCAGCTGCAACTCTGGGTCTTGTGGAACACATATACGTTTCCCGTGCCATAAGGTTCCATGTTCATCAATACGGAAACTCTTAGCTTTTCCTAGACTAATATTTTCCTTGATCTTTTCAATTTCCTTATCGATCTTCTGAGCTTCTTGGATCCTGTTCAAAAGAGTTGAACATCTAATGACATAAGATGTCCTTCGTACAATCTCCAACTGAGTTCCTTGAATTGTTTACATGATCTTCCGCAATTCCCTTTGGTAAGACCATTTACAAACGTCTTACGACTTAAAGCATCGGCTACCACATTTGCTTTACCGGGGTGGTATTGCAAACTCAAGTCATAATCCTTGATAAGTTCTAGCCATCTTCTTTGTCTCATGTTGATCTCCTTCTGGGTGAAGATATACTTCAAGCTCTTATGATCGGTGAATACTTCACACCGCTTTCCCAAAAGGTAATGTCTCCATGTTTTGAGGGCATGGACGACAGAGGCTAACTCCAAATCATGAGTAGGATAGTTTACTTCATGAGTTTTGAGTTGTCTCGAAGCATAGGCTACGACTTTACCATCTTGCATAAGTACGGCTCCCAAACCTTGATGAGAAGCATCACAATACACTTGGAAATCTTTTTCCAACCGCGTATATAGAACGGTGTGTCACAAGTCTCTTCTTCAACTCTTGAAGTCGATTAGAACCTTCACCCAAGCAAATTTCTTGTCCTTCTTTAGCAATTCTCACATAGGCTTAGCAACTTTCGAGAAATTTTCAATGAACCTTCAGAGTAACCTGCTAAGCCAAGGAAACTACGAACTTCCTTCACATTCTTGGGTGATTCCTAATCTGTCAAATTGAAACTTTGGCGTGATCAATCGCCACACCATCCTTTGTCATAACATGACCAAGAAATCCAACTTTCTAACCGTAACTCACACTTGCTGAATTTGGCATAAAGTTTATGCTCTCTTAACTTTTCAAGTATCAAGCGCAAGTGTCTTTCATGTTCTTCCTTGCTTTTGGAGTAGACTAGGATATCGTCGATAAAAACGACAACGAACTTGTCAAGGAATTCCATGAACACTTTGTTCATCATATTCATGAAGTATGCTGGAGCGTTGGTTAAACCAAAATGCATCACAGTGTACTCATACAATCCATACCTTGTGGTGAATGCTGTCTTAGGTATGTCTTGTTCTCTTATTTTTAGTTGAAAATAGCCTGACCGAAGATCAATCTTCGAGAATACACACGCCCCTTCTAATTGATCAAACAAGTTGTTGATTCTTGGCAAAGGATACTTGTTCTTGATGGTAACCTCGTTGAGAGATCAATAATCAATACATAATCTTTGTGTTCTATCCTTCTTCTCCACAAACAAAACTGGGGCTCCCCAAGATGAAGAACTTGGTTGAATAAACCCTTTCAGAATCGCTCTCCTAGTCATTCTTGAGTTCTTTTAGTTCATCCACCGACATTTTGTATGGCCTCTTAGCTATTGGTCCGTAACTCGTATCAAATCAATCAAAACTCCACATCTCTATCCGTGAATTTCGGCAATTCCTCCGAAATACATCCGATACTCACACACAATTGGCACATCGTCCATGCTAACCCCTTAAGAGAATTCAGCTTACTTCCTTTGGATTCAAAGTTTGACTTGAATTTTATCCTTTTTCCTTCTGGGGTTGTGAGTGTAACTGTACGATTGGCACAATCTAATATTCCTTCATACTTAGCCATCCAATCCATTCCCAAAATTACATCTAGTCCTTGGGAATCTAGGATTATCAAAGCCATCGAACTTATGTTTACCAAACTCTATGATAAGATCCCGGCATCCAAGGCTTGCTATCATGTCTCCCCCTGGAGAACTAACCTTTATTAGACACCCAATGTTTTCTGATGCAAACCCATTTATATCAACGAATGTCTTCGATATGAATGAATGAGATGCACCAGTATCAAAGAGTACAAATGCAGAAATTGAATTGAGTCTGAACTTACCAGCCATGGCATCAGGCTCCTCATAGACCTCCTCCACATTAATGTGGTTAACTTGTCCTTTCTGGAAAGGATTTGGCTTGTTAGGTCCTTCCACTTTCTTTTCAGGACACTCATTAGCATAATGCCCCAGCTTCTTGCATTTGAAGCACTCAACCGACCGATGTCCTTTAACATGCCGATTTCCACTACCATTTCCACTATGGTGGCTCTTATGTCCACCCTTGTGGTTCTTGTACTTATCATTGTCATGACTACGGTGATGCTTGTTGTCATGACGGTTGTGGTTGTGGTGTTTGTTGAATTTCCCATGTTTATGGGATCCTCGAGCCACATCGTCATCATAGTGAGATCGCCAGAGACGATCCCGAGCTATGTTTGTTGAGTGTTTCCTCTTCCTACCTCGACTTGCTTCATTTTACTTTCCAAAATAGCAGCCTTGTCACAAAGAGATAAGTTGGAACATATGCCACAGATAATCAGTAGGTTCATTTCATCATTCAAGCCTTCCAAGAATTTTTCCTTTCTTGGCATCGATCAACCTCATCCGCATAGCGTTAGATTGTTGAATTCTTCTACGATTCTCGCCATTAATCGCTGACGCTGCTTCAAGTTGTGAAATTCCTTCTTTTTCGTAACCATTATCCCGGATGAGATATGAGCTGCAAAACCCATCCTCAAATATGTCCCATGTCACTTCATCAATGGGGTGGTGATTTGGAAGTTGTCCCACCAAGTGGCGGGTCCTTCCAATGTATGTGTGCGAATCTGACTTTTTCAGCATCGCTAATTTCATCACTAGGTCTTTGTTCACGTAACGCAACTACCATTGGCTGTCATGGGATCGCTTGTCCCGTAAAATTTTGCGGCCTTAGTCGCAACTGGTAAGCATATCAAACCCGAGGGTTGTTGTTGTTGTTATTGTTGTTGTTGTTGGGGTTGTTGTTGTTATTCGGTTCGATGAATGTTGTCATTATTTGCATGAGCCGTGTTTACATTCATCATTTGTTGCATTTCCGGGTGATGTTATTGGGGTTGGGGCTTGCGACGGGAGGCATCTGGTTGTTCAAATAGATAATAATGAGATACCCATAGATGTTTCATGCACAATACAACACAAGCAACACATAACAAGCAACATAAGAATATAAGTGCAACATCCACATAACAAACTCATGAAATAAAACACACAAGTGGCAAGCCATCCACATGTCGGATGGTCCAATAATAAGTTCGCAACGACAAGTATGAATATGAAAGTAAAACGAGTAACAAGTCTACTCACAAGATCTATCTCCTCCTCAACGAACGTAAGACCTGCGCTCTCCATCGCGTCTTGTTCTCCTCTATCGTAGTGGTCAAAGAATCAACCTTGGTCTTGAGAGCCCTCTTCAGAGCGAAGCCTCTCAATAACCATCTGCCGCTGCTCAAGCTCAAGTCCTTGGACTTCATTCCTCGGTCATGTCCCGGATCCTCTTGTTCCTATCCCGGACGCTGCTTTCTTGACTCTTGAACTTGCGGTCCCGGGCCTCGAACTTTGTCTCCATTTCCTTGATCATCTCATCCGCCGCAAAAAGCTTGTCCTTCTCGCTTGCACTCAAGCTCGCCATTACCTAGCATGACGCTCGTTCCCGTCCGATCTACGTGCCTGAGAAGAGTCTCTAAGTCCCAAGATAAAGACGACGGCCCGCAGTTGCTCCTCGAGTCGCCCTCAAAGTCGATGGAGTCCATCAATATCACGCCTTCCAAGACGGAAAGTGAGTACCCTAACTCGCCGGAGTGACGGCCTAACAGCGCCCTATCAGTCCCGCATGACCACCTCCATGCCTCTCTCCCTTCATCGGCATCAACTTGAAGACGATGGCCTCAGTAGTAGGCTCACCGCGGCCCGGCTGGGTCACCTTGAAGCCCTGCAGGTCCTTCCTCTCGAACTTGGTGAGTGGGTACACCGTGATGGTAGGAAGAGGGAGATCTAGTAGAGTGGTAAGCTCAATGATACGGGACCAAAACGAGTAACCCAAAACTCCTCAACAAGGTCGACGGCAACAGCATCTATTTATAAGATTGAAAAGTTAGAACATTGCAATTCAAGGTAAATCAAGACTAACATTCATACATATCCATGAAAATCATCATACAAGTCATGCATACATAAGTTCATTACATCACCAAGGTCTAAACTTATTTAAAATATCCTTTGAAAATAAAGTGATAATTGGTGGTCCAACTAACGAAGTGACCTTACAATCCAATCTCGCGGGATCTATTGTTAAACACAATGTTCCTAGAGGCAATCCACCAATCTTGCTCTCTTGACTCTATCACTAAGTCTATAACATCTCCTCTTATTTCTTGGTTGGTGTCTTCCAACCTTGAGTAATTTCCTTCTCTCCAAGTCCTTTTTGAAGGTTGAGCATTCTGCACTTGACTCTAGCACTTAGTTCCTTGATAGTCCTCCAAGCTACATCCCTGGCCGACTCAAAGAATGTGGTGTGCATGGTAGTGTTGGTGTACATGCGTAATCCCTTTCTTTGTGGTTGTCTTCCTTGTTTTTGTACAAGTGAAGTTGCACCCACCAATACTCCACTCCTTCATCCATCACCGAAAGCCCTTGTACAGCTTCACCATGTGCATCCATTGCCTCCATGAGGTCCTTGAGAATATTGGGAAACCTTTCACATTCCAAGGTCATGGTCATGAGTGGTCCTTTCTTCACGGCTTCGCTAATGGAATTCATCTACAAGGAAGTTGAAAGAGATTAGAAAAGTTTTACGAGAAGTATAGACAAGTGTAGATGTATTTGAAAACTTTTTCCTTAGTGGTTTTCCAATCCTAGGTCATAATCCCAGTGCAACACATGCTCTCGATACCATCCGTTAGACCCCTCATTTATAAAGGATAGGATCCCTGATTGCAATGCTAGTCCTGGATCAATGCTAGCATCCACAGTTTAAGATGAAGTACACAGATACAAAGGTCGCTTATTACATTCATTCCAGAGATAAAGCATAGTCTTTACAACTCAGGCCATAGGCCTAATACAAGAGTTTTAAGGAATAAGTAAATAAACACAAGTCTTCATCTTCATGTGCCACAAAAGCATGTTGAGTGTAGACTCATGACTCCTAATCATCATCGAGTAACTCGCAACATCACAAGTTACACACAAGAGGGTCAATACTTTGGAATAGTATTGGCAAGTGATACCTTAGTATATTTTAAGTGGACTATAGAGCTATATGCATTTTGTCTAAGTGTAGCTTGGCTTGCTTTGCTTTTAACATAAGTTTTTCCTATTAGTTGAAATCACTAAGTTTTCTTTGTCAAAACATTCCCAAGGAAACCACCAATAGACATTGAGGTCCTTCACCCTTGTTCACCCACAAGTTTTATTTAGAAGTTGGAGTGATGAGATTCTTGTAGCTTCCATGTCTTGATGCTCAAAAGTGTCCATTTCCTTGGACAAGGCTAAGTACTTAGATTTTCCATCTGCAGAGGTTGTGCACTTTTCCCACCAGACTTGGTTTCCCAAGACAGACCTTTCGCTTTTCCAGAGTCAAATGGACGCTCCATCCTATCATCCCATCTACCACCAACTGTCCAAATGACTAAGTTCTAGCTACCTATATGATCAAGGCAGAGCCCATATTGCCAAGTGGTTGCACTGTAAGCTTTCTCAACACTTGGCCTCCAAATCTCTTTGTGCCTGGGTGGCATTCCACAAGTGAGATACACAACCCAAGTCCATGGCCTTGTGTAACCACTCAACATAACCCAATCTTCCCATTCCACCTGTGAGTTCATTTGTCTTAGTTGTTTTATTAAGAAAATATAAGTCTCTTGACTTAGAATATATTTATCATATAGTATTTAGTTGTTCATCACCCTTGTTTGCTAAGAGCTAGGCTAGGCAAGAATATGGTAACTTAACTTAGGAAAATTTCCCTAGCAATTCTACTATTTCATTCTACTTAGGATTTCCCAATTTAGCACTTAGCAAAATCATGCAATACTTTTAGCAAAAAATAACTAATGCTAACATAAAACTTAGGATAGGAATATTCATGAAAATATCACTTGCCTTGGTAGTGTGGAGAGTAGCACTCTTCACAATCACAATCACTAGCAAAATCTACACATGAAAACAAAACATACAATTACACACAATTTAAATACAATCAAAATAATATGAATGCATGCATGCAAGGAATTACCAAGTGTTAAATTTGAAAATTCTACTAAGTGTGTTCATGACTACGTAAACATAACATGTCACAAGTTTGTCCAAAACTTATTTGGCCATAATACAATTTTATAAAGATAATCCTATATCTAAAATAGCCCTAAACTTGTTCCACAAATAAAACCATTTTAACTGTTACTATATGCTAAACAAATTGGATATTCGAAAGGCCTTGTTTCACTGAATCCAACGGTATAAAGTTTGCAAAAATCTAACGTGGCATTTGAAAGTTATGAGCATTTGAAGTTTGAATCTAAATCAGGTTTTAAATTCTGCTTTTAGTTTAAACCGCCACGCCGCGTTATTACGGCGTCTTGCGGTTCGCACCGGATCACCCTCCGCGTCGCTGATCTCGACTAACGCCGCACGGCTCAGATCTGTCCATACCCCTTCGGCGGAAGTGTTTCTCTGGCCAAGAGGATTCAGATCTAACGGCCAAGAATCTCCTAACCAAAACGAGCGGCGCTATGTGACAAAGCGCCGGGTCATCAAGGCGGTGCCGGGCGTTCTAGGTCGCCTGGGAGGAAGGAGATGCTTACCGTAACCAGGAGGCTGCTGATGCTCAAGGTGGCAATGGCTTGGAAAGGGGCTGGTCGGTTCGCAGATTTTCACGGAGTTCGCAATAATGCGCCCACGCGGCCGTCGACGTTGCGAGGTTCCTTGTCACGCTAAGCCAAACAGGGTACTGCGCAAGACGGCGAGGATTCTAGGCGTATCAATCAGAGGACAAGGGGTGGTGGCTACTTATGGAGGGAGGTCGCCGGAGTTCTTGCAGGAGACGGTGGCGGCCAGTCGTCGACGCTGCCGAAGCTAGGGGTCATGCGAAAGCAAACGGAGAGTGTCAGAAGATGCACAGAGGTTCACTGAACAAGATAGCGTGAATGCGAGACCGAGGGGAACTCGAGGCTCACCGGAATTCAGCCGCGCAATGCCTGAGACGCAATGGGGTTGCAGAAATGCGCGAGCTGGGGCTGCCCAAAGGTTTGGGGTTTTGGGGAAAAGAGAGGGGATGAGGGGTTTATATACTTTGGCTAAGCGCGAGAATTACTCGGCCATTGATTCAATTGATGCCATTATCACCAGAAACGGCGTTGATTGGGGACGAACAGGTGGCGGGTGGAGACGACGTGGTGGAGATGGCCCGCTTGTCGCCGAGGTACGCTGGAGTTTGGGTGGTCTTTGTCGTCTGTCTGGACAGGTGCTCAAGGTGAGAAGAAAAGGAGATCCCTGTGGGCTTATCTGGTTTCTTTCATTCTGAGCAGGATTCGCCACGGGCCTTTTTCTTTTGAAGGACTTTTTCTTTTCTAAATTATTTTCTCGTATGAATTTTAATATGAATTAAAATCCTTTTGAAATCAAACTGCCTTGAACTTTTGGGTGGTTTTGTGGATTCAAAATAGTCATAAAACTAAGTGGTTAATTTGCAAGGCTTGGTCCAGCTTGGTTTCTAAAATAATTAGGGATTTGTTCCTGTTTGCAAGTAATTGGAAGGGATTTTGAAAACTATTCCTAAATTTGAAATCTTGGGGTTTAAAATTTTCCCCCTATCTTTCCATCAATGGTGGCAAGCAAACAAGTATTTAAACATTCCAATTTCAAAGGTGATGTTTATTTGGGACAATTTGACCACATGAAATCATAGCTCATATTCTATCACTAAGTGATTTTTGAGAAAACCCTAAATGAATGAATGATGCAAGTGATATGAATGAGTTTTTTTGAAACTATGATTTTTGGGATGTTACAGAACATAACGATAACCACCGCGCGATGCTACACTCATTGAACCACACACATCGGTATGTATGATTTCCAATAAGTTCAGTTTCGCCTCCATCATACCGTAAAATGGAGTCTTAGTCATTTTACCCATTAGACATGTGCTTCACATCTTTCAAGTGATTCGAAATCAAGTGATTCAAGAAGTCCATCTGAATGGAGTTTCTTCATACGCTTCACCCAATGTGACCAAGACGACAGCGTTGCACATATAGGTCGATTTATCGCTCAATTTCAAACGCTTATCTTCAATATTATTAATGTGTGTATTACTACAATCGAGATTCAATAAGAATAGACCATCTATCAAAGGTGCATGTGCATAAAACATATTACTCATATAAATCGAACAACCATTATTCTCGGACTTAAACAAGTAGTCTACCGCCGCAATAAACATGATCCGGATATAATGTTCATGCTCAACGAAGCACCAAATAACAATTATTTAAGTATAAAACTAATCCCGATGGTAGATGAAGAGGTAGCGGCCGACCGCCATCACATCAACCTTTGATCCATTTCAACGCATCGTCACCTCGCTCTTCGCTAGCTTCCGCTTATTCGTAGTATTTTTAGTTACAAATATGAGCAACCGAACCAAGATCAAATACCTGTGAACTACTAATTACTATTAGTGAGATACACATCAATAACATGTATATCGGATATACCTTTCTTATTGATGTTGTCGTTCTTCAAATCCGCTAAGTACTTTGGGCAATTCCGCTTCTAGTGACCTTCTCCCTTGCAGTAAAAGCACTCAGTATCAGGCTTAGGCCCAGCCTTGGTCTTCTTTCACACAAGGGTAACTTTCTTAGCCCTTCTTGAAGTTTCCTTTTCTTAGGCTTGCCTTGCTTCTTGAATTTGGTGGTCTTATTGACCAACAACACTTGGTGCTCTTTCTTGATCTCCACTGCAGATTTCAACATGGAGAAGAGTTCGGCAACGCCTTGTCCATGTTTTGCATGTTGTAGTTCATCACAAAGTTCTTGTAACTTGGTGGTAGTGATTTGAGGACACGGAATCCCTGCAAAGAATTAGGAATCACTATACCCAAACTTTGGAGCTTGTTTGCGTGCCCAGTACATCTTAAGCACATGCTCACTAACTGAGCTGCCCTCTTCCATCTTTGCTGAAGAACTTTTCAGAAGCCTCATAACTCTCAACTGTCACGTGAGCCTCAAATATCATTTTGAGTTCACGGACAATATCATGTGGGTCATGGTTCTCAAACCTTTTCTGAAGCTCTGATTCCAAACCATACAAGATAGCACATAGAACTATGGAGTACTGATTCTTCCGAGTGAGGTAAACATTCTTTACTTCATTGGTAGCAGTAGCTGCAGGCGGGTCACCTAGCGGTGCATCCAGCACATAGGTCAAATTACCAGCATTGAGGACAATCCTCAAATTCCGGAACCAATCCGCGAAGTTGCTTCCATTGTTTTTCAACTTTTCTTTCTCTAGGAACGCATTAAAATTGATGGTAGGGGCCGCCATTGATCTACAACATATTTGCAATAGTTTAGACTAAGTTTATGACAAATTGAGTTCTAATTAATAGTTAAATTAATCTAGGTGAACTCCCACTCAAAACAATATCCCTCACATTGTTTTAGTGATCACACGAACCAAATCCACCACATCAAAACCGATCATCACGAGAGTTGATGTAACTTCAATGGCGAACAATCAACATGTTCATCATATCTACTATATGACTCATGCTTTACCTTTTGGTGATCCGTGTTCCGAGACCATGTCCCACATGCTAGGCTCACAAGATTAAACCCTAGCTTCCGCATGAGCAAATTGGCTTGCTCACGTTGTATACACTTGCGTAATCTAACACCCGATCATCACGTGGTGCTTCGAAACAACAAGCTTTAGCAACGGTTCTTACTAAGGATGAACACTTTAAAACTTGAAATTTGTGTGCTTGAGGGATCATCTTATAATGCTACCGTCGTGAACTAAGCAATACAAGATGCATAAAAGGATTAACATCACATGCAATTCATAATATGTGATATGATATGGCCTTTCTTCTTGTGCTTCTGATTTCCATCTTCAAGCACAATCATGATCTCCATCATCACCGGTATGGCGTCAAGGTCAATGACGCCGTTTCATGGTTGTTGTCCACCAGCTTCAACTATTACAACTACTTTGAATAGACACGCATGCCTTAACGGAATTTAAAGACAACCATATGGCTCCTGCCGGTTCCAACTTACAATAAGGAACATTGCATACATCAAATATAATCACAATCATGGGCATATCACATCACAGCACACCCCTGCAAAACAAAGTTAGACGCCTCTAATTTTCTTTGCATATTTTACGTGGTTTGGGGATTTCAATAAGTGTCGTTCTAACTTACGAACAAGAACCACAACGTTGATGCTTGAACTATCAAGTGCCCGTTGTAAATTGGATCTATACTATGATGGGAGAGACAGGCACCCGCAAAGCCACTTATGCAATACTAGTTGCATGTTGAGCGTGGAGCAAGTCTCATGAACGATGTCATGTAAGGTTAGCCCGGGCTGCTTCATACCATCATACCGCAAGATGCAAAGTACACAAAAAGCAATTGATAATAAAAGCACCACCACCCACAATGACCATTGTGTTCTACTCTGTGCAATGTATCTACATATAGACACGGCTCTGATACCACTGTAGGGGTTCGTAGCATGGAAAACAAAAAATTTCTAACACATGCACACAAACAAGCCAAGATCTATCTACTAGATTGTAGCAACGAGTCGATACAAGAACTCACCCTTGAAGATTCCAAAGCGGTTAACGAGAGCAGATTCTCGTGGGTGTAGTCGTACACTTGTCGATCTCAAGATCGCGAGAGATCGATCCATCAATTTAGCGTTGCCGGCAAGTCAAGCGTGTCACATCGGTCTAAGATTTTCGATGAAGAACTTCCTCTCCTTGTTCCAGCAGAGCGAGGTTGTAGTTCTCCTCATGCGCAGAAGATGACTCCGTGGTGTTGAAAGTAGAGGAAAGATCCGCAGGCTTCGCCTAAGCCGGATGTGAGTTATGGTTGATTAGGGTTTTAAAACTAGGTTTAGAGATCCGGGAGGAGGAGGTGTCAAGCGGCTAGGCTGGCGGCTGATCGACCAAGGGCCCCAAGATCGGCAAGTGATCGTGGAGAGGGCTTGAACTTAGAAGAAGTGTTTGTTTAGGCAGCCCTCCCCCATTTATGAGAGAGGGAGGGGCCTTGGGAGGTGGGTTTGAATCCAAACCCAAACTCAAGTTGGATTGAGAGAAGGACTTGTTTCTTCTCCCACTAGGGAAACCATTGTTCCAGCTTTGACTTTTCAAACTTCCCGCTTGACTTTCAATTTAGAGCTTTATTTCTCTCTTGCATATGCCAACACCAAGTGACCTTGGACATGATCCAATCATTCCACTTACCCATGACACATTCATGGACCATTCTCCTTCTAACCGTGAACCTTCTAGACCTTTTAGAACCTCTTCGATGAAATCATCTAAACTTTCCTAACTCCAAATAGGACTTTCCTTATATGAATCTTATTCTCTGACCATTCCGGATCTCCTCGTGATATCCCTGGATCCCATCCGAGACCGAACAACATTCGGTATCCCTACTAACATTCCATATCTACTAAACAACATCGAATCCTTATGTGTCTCCTACGGTTCGTGAATTATGCGGAAATGACCGAGACATCTCCGATCAATAATCAATAGAGGAACTGGAAATTCATATGGCTCCTCACATATTTCTCACGATTACTTACGATTGAATGAACCACTTACATACGATGCCAATTTCCTTTGTCTCACGATAGTTTACTTATCCGAGGTTTGATTGCTCTGTGATCTCTCGCATACCTAGTTCAACCTCAAGCTCGATAATTACTCTTTTCTCGCTCCCATGGTATGTGATCCCTTGTGAGCAGGTCCACATGCTTGCAAGCTAATTGGATGACATTCCACCAAGAGGGCCCAGTATATCTATCCGTCATATGGATGGACAAATCCCTCTTGATCCATGTGCCTCAACCCATACTTTTCGAACACTCAATGCCATCTTTATAGCCACCCGCCATCGTGTGGTGTTTGACGTCATCAAAGCATCCTTCCTGATGGTGATTAGCATGATCTCATGGTCGAAGGAATTAGGTTACTATGCATCGTAAAGCTTATAGCAACCTAACTATTAAAATGACTTGATCTTTATGCTACGCTTATCTATAGGAGTATGTCCATCATACAATTCTCCTAATGATATGATCTTGTTGTTAACAATATCTCAATGTTCATGATCGGAAACCATGATCATCTATTAACCAACAAGCTAGTATTATAAAGAGGCTTTACTAGGGACTCTATTTTAGTTTACAAATCACACAAGTATTAATGTTTCCAAGTTAATACAAGAGAATGAATGTAAACATTTATCATAAACACAAATATATAATAATAACTATATTTATTATTGCCTCTAGGGCATATCTCCAACAGGAAGTGTACTACGCCATTGCTATGGAGTAGTGTTGGAGAAAGAAATTTGTTCAGACCAGAACTGATTAAGGAAGCTGAAGAGAAAGTTAAATTGGTAAAGGATAGATTGAAGATAGCCTTGGCCGACAAAAAGAGCCACGCAGATCCAAAGCCTAGAGAAGTCACCTATGAGGTAGGTGATAGAGCTTATATTAGAGTCTCACCACTTCGTGGTGTGAAGAGATTTGGAGTCAAAGGAAAATTGGCACCAAGGTATGTTGGACCATTCAAGATTTTGAGCCGCAAAGGAGAAGTGGCTTATGAGATTGAATTACCCGAATCACTATCAGCAGTTTACAATGTGTTTCATGTGAGTCAGTTGAAGAAATGCCATCCGGAGATGTAAAAAACTTATTTGAAGGATACTATACCTTTGGAAGAGGTTCAGTTGGAGAGTGATCTCACCTATGAGGAGAAACCTATCAAAATCCTCGAGACTACAGAAAGAGTTACTTCCGGGACTAAGACTATGAAATTGCAAAGTTGAGTGGAACCACCATTCCAACAAGCAACTTGGGAAAGAGAAGATGACCTTGGAAAGATCACCCTCACCTATTTGCTATAATCCTAATCTGAGGGCGAGATTCATCTTAAAAGTTAGATTTGTGACATCCCAAAATCATGAATTGTAAAATGATGCATTGCATTCATATTGTCATAGCAATTAGGGTTGGCATGTACTCAAAAAGCAATACGCACCGAACGAAG